>LQRL01124004.1:40872-54354 GCA_001703475.1 Hydroides elegans
ATTGGGCCATTCATTGTGAACGATAATCTATATGAAGGAAAAGATTGTGAAACATTGTGGTGGAAATTTGCCCTCTATCTGAACAATATTATGTACACGTTTGGGGTAAGAATTCGCTAAAAATAAAGTGCAAACCAATATTCTTACACGGATAGGTCTTTTGTCTAAATTCGGGTTTGTAGGTTCTGATACTTGTGATGAAATGTTATTTCTTAAAGTTAAAACTTATTTCAAAGGAGAGGAAAGCCCGAAAATCGTTGCCAGCAAAACGCTGCCAGCAAGAAAAGATACTCTTCAATGGTTCATGCCCCTCAAAAATCCCCAAAATTAGTATTTTCCCATAATGTACACCTAATTTGATTGAAAAATTGTCGTGTTCAATAATAATTCATTCTATGGACCTGATTTTGCAAAATAAAATAAATATTAAAACTTTTCATTCTGTTTTGTGAAAATTCCAGCAAGGAGAATTTCCCAGCAGAATAGATATCTCACCGAATAAATTGCTGGGTACTTCTGAAAATGTATTAAACACCCATTGCCATGGTTCATTGGTGTTAAAGATTGTATATGACGGGTGTATTAAAAATATTTTGGTTTCAGTGTTTTGGACATGCTTGGTATTTGGCGGTTGACTGGCAGCTTTATGTGATCGCACCTGTGTTTCTCACTACTTTGTACAAGTGAATCCATTTTGTGGATTTTGTCGTTTGCATAAATATAATATAAATATTATATCAAAAATTAAGACAAATGAAAAGACGATCGAGACATTTGACATGCTTTTACCTTTTGATTTTAATTTTATTGAAAAGTAAAGGACACAAAAATACAACCCTTTTCTAAGTTAATTGAGCTATTTTTTTCTAAAGACATAGGCTTAATTAGCGTAATCAAAAGAAGTCTTGCTTTGTAAGTGCAAGGATTCTACGATAACGGTTATACTTACTTCGGATTTTTTTTTCATTGTTTAAATTTCCAACCCATACTATAGGAACGAACATATTGGTGTTATTCTTTTATCTCTTGGATTCGGGGCTGGTTGTCTCATTACCTTTGTTCTAAAATACATAGTGTAAGTATTTCCCGTGAATAATACAGAGTAATATAGACGTATTAATCGGATTTTCGGACAAAATCAGCTCATTTTTGTCTTTGATCGTGCATGTTGGTTTGCTCTTGAAATATTTTCACATGCCATTTTGATCAATAGGTACATTAGCCATTTGACTATCTGATTGAGTAATATCAGTTAAATATATGGCATAGTTATTGAGTAATTGACCGCCAAAAATCATTCCTATCGAAATCGGCCTCATCAGATATTCGGACAGCGTGAATCAGATATTCGGACAGAATTATATAATATTTCTTTCTCCTAACAAAACCAAGATTTAACCCATTATTATGAATTCTAAATTTCAAAAGGGGTCAAAACTAGATATTCAGCCCATATAGGAACTTGCATCAATAGGCTAACATCGGTCATATTTGAAATCACTGCACAGTGCCTGTCCAAACCCCTGAAATTTAATGTGGATTTAATAATACGACATTTGAGGTGTCTTGTATCTTTTGAGTGACTTGTTTTTAGGTTATTACATACTATTCTTTAAAAGTAAATCATTTAAAGTATAAAACGCCACTCCTGGTGCGGGTAGGCACTTATGGATAATTGCGAAAATCAGAGAAAACTTGGAAAACTATATTAAATTGGCTATATTCTGTTTAAATTTGGATAACAAAAACACATGAACACCAAAGTGAAAATGTTACATCACTCCATTCACCCCGTTTAATATTTCCAACAAGATGCAAATCCATTTGAAATGTTATTTTACTTGGATTAAACTGAATCCCCATCCCCTGTTTTTTTCATTAATACCGGGCTATTTCTATACATGAAGATATTTCCTTATTTTGAATATATCCTTTTTGTATTTTTTTAGGTGATACTTATATATCTCTTTGATTTGTTTTCATTGTTTTTTTAGTAAGAAAATTTGAATTGGCAATTCAATCATATACCGGTGTCAGATGTAAAACTTTAAGTTGACGCATTATCAACACATTACTTAAATGTGTTGATAACGCGTTTATATGTGTTTATATGCATGTGCATGATAATCATTGTCAAGTAACATTGTCGTATTAATTAAAACCTAGGATTTTCTATAAATAGTTTCAATATGTGATAAAACTGACATTTCCAATCGAAATATGCCATTTTTAGTAAGATAACATATTAATATAATGTATATAAAAAGCTTAATATTAAGTTTGAATCACTTTTCAAATTTAGAAGTGTTAATTAAAGGGCTTAGTCTGCATTTGTAAGCATATAAAAATATTTTCAAAATTCTGTCCGAAATTCCGATGAGCCCGATTTCGCTACCTACATTTTTTGGCGACGAATTGCTTAATAACTATTCTACATTTTCTACTGATATTACTAAATCAAATAGTTAAATGGATTATGTACCAATATGTCAATATGTCAGCTGAACCAATCTAATAATAAAACGTAGCAAAACAATCAAACTCAAAAAAGTGCTGATTTTGTCCGAAAATCCGATTAAGCCTTCTAGCATTGTTCAAAAAGTTAAGAGTTAACACCATTTTTCGGTTATATGCCTAGAGTATGTTAAATTGTCGCTAGATTTGATAAATATATTGTTGGAAATAAAAAAATATCAATATGGTGAAACTTATGAAATTATCCTCCTGATTTTAGGATAGAGATTGAAAATATTGATTGATATATATAAAAAAAACTCGCATTTTACAGTAATTTCTACCCGGGAGCTGGAGTAGATGACTTTTTGCATATCTACGTTCCACCTTGGACGAGATGTGTTACATATTTCATGGGAATGATGTTAGGTTGGATCATCATTAAAACTGGTCGCAAAGTCCGCATTAATTTGGTAAGACGTAAAGATAAATTTTCAATAAAGATACTATTCCCGAAATAGTAAAAATCAATAACTACACAGATTAACAATATATTAGCTGTCATTCTTAATACATTCTAAATACATTCTTTCAAAAATGAAATGGGGATAACCATGCGACGTGTATTCTGTTAGTTGGCATACATTTAAATGTACAATTGTATTGGGAATTTTATCATCATATATGTTTCATGTTTTTAGATTGCAAACTTGAGCTGTTGGTTAATTGCAATAAGTATGGTATTTATCGTCGTGTTTGTGCCAAGTACAAAAACATGTTCCCCAGAAGATAGTCCAATATGTGGGCCGTGGTCTATCATCGGAACTGTGGTTCTCGATTCTCTTCAGAGGCCAATATTTGGTTTAGCTGTTTGTTGGATGCTTTTTGCTTGCATAACCGGCAATGGAGGTATGCATTATGATTAATGACAAAATCTTTGAATGGAAAAAATAGAAATGATAAATCGGTCAATTATCACAAAAATTGTCTTGATAGTTTTGCTGGTTGATTAAATGTAAACAATATTATCTAGGGACTTTAAATAAAATAATCTGGATCAGGAAGGTATTTATAATACACCCTAAAGATACGTCATTATGAGGCTTCTAATTAATTACAGTAATCCTTACAGTATTCTTTCAATTGCAGGAATATTTAATTCATTGTTTTCATGGAGTTTCTTTCTGCCATTAGCAAAACTTTCCTACGTTTGCTTTCTTATACATCCCATGGTGTGTTACCATTTCTTCTTTACATCACCCGTGCAGATTTATTTTACCAACTACTTATTTGTAAGTTGTCCACACATCACACAATTCATGACATATGCATGAATGAATTATAAATAGTAATATGGAATATGAATCTCATTGAATAAATTTATCCAAATGACAACATAATGACGGTGTTTGATATGATTAAACATCTGAACTCTTTTTTACGTTGAACGATGAATGCGTCAAAATGCAATCAGAATGAATATAAAGGTGTTTATTTTATTTTATTAAACGATATTCTTCAGTTAAGTAGCAATCGGTTACCCTTTAGAACATATGTACCAAATTTATTATTAATTCCTATGAGATTGTTTTTTTTTGTAGGGGGTAGTGTTGTTTCTTGGAAATATAGCCTTGACAGTGGGACTTGCTTTTGTCATAAGTGCTGTGTTTGAAGTCCCTTTACTTGCTGTTGAAAAATATATATTTCCTAACCGATATCCAAAAAGTAGTGTAAAAGTTCGGGAATAAAAACAGCGGCAGACCATACAGAAAAACACGAACAAAATTTGCATCAACATTAAAATCCGTGGCCGCTTTAAAAGGTTGAGTTAGGCTTATGTAATTTTATTCCCGTAACCTCCCTGGTACTGAGATTGCTTCTCGTTTTTTTTAAATTCTAAAAGCAACTCTTTTACGATAGGATCATTGAACATAATGAAGGAAATAAAATAAATAAAGAATCAATGACATTTCTAGCCAAAGAATTTATCTTGTTGGCGCTCGATGTATTGAAATGAAAGTATATAAATAAATATGGAGGATGAATATACGTATTGATTTACAACAACAAAACACTTAATATTTTGTTTTATATTTATTAGACTACAATGTGTTTCCTTTCATATAAAAATGTGATACATCTTCGTCAGGAACTTATGAAATAAATGCATGTTTCGCTTAAAACGACTTGCGTACAGAAAACTTCACACCCAAAGTCGCTTGAGCATGACACATTATATAGCACACAAACACGGCAGTCAAATTCATATTGTAAAATGAATGATTAAGAACTAAACAAAAAAATCAGTAACCGATGCTAATCAAAGCGAAAAGAAAGACAACGTCAAAACCAAAGGGCACTTTGAAACACAGTTCAGGGCAGGGGTGCACGACATTTAGTCATCCAGTCACTTTCGACCTTGACAGGCTTTGGAAAGATGACCTTCATACGACCCTGAATCGTGACAATTTGACCTGAGTTGATAACATGAGTTTCTTATCGCATATAGATTCCATCAATGTGTACACATGATCACATAAATATAAATGTATAAATAAAATACAAGACTACATATGAATGAAAAGGAATCATAACATTTAAGCTCTATGCCATATGGGAATCAATTTATTAACATTTAAAGGCAACAATTATTAGTATTGAATTCAGTTTTCTCACGCTCAGTTGTATTTAATCATTTTTCCCTGAGATCTATTTATATCTTATAATGCATTATATCAGTTTTATCACAAAACATTTCAAATGAACATCCTGATTACAATTTTAGAAAATACTACCCCGGTAAATAAATAGTACTGTATACAGATTTATGGTCATAAATTGTTGAAAATGTAATTTTTCG
This sequence comes from Hydroides elegans, assembly GCA_001703475.1. Taxonomy (NCBI): domain Eukaryota; kingdom Metazoa; phylum Annelida; class Polychaeta; order Sabellida; family Serpulidae; genus Hydroides; species Hydroides elegans. Next base: position 46,187 of record LQRL01124004.1, read on the forward strand.
TTGCTTTTGAATACTTATAAGTCTTGAATTAGAGTCTTGAAAGGTTATGGCGCGGGAGCTTGATTCAAAATAATTTTTCGAGATCCTTCTTCATATCCTGAAAAATTAAACAACAACAAATGGTTATATTTATACACTTTTGTCGTTTGATTTTAATACCGCATGGAAAATAAAAGCAAATAACACATGTGCATTTATATATAGATTAAATCAAGTTGTTAACATGTTCTAGAATATTTTTTTAAATAATATAAAGCTGTAAAACGAATACAATAATACCACATATGCTAAGATATATTGTAAATAAAATAAATCCATTTTAAAATTATTTATGATTCGAATATTTAAGTTAGATAATTTTGAATGAGAATAAGCTACAATATAAACAGCTTGTGTATCATGATGGCCATTTCTTAACTAACAAGAATACAATGAAGCAATACTGATAAGTTTAGATACATGCTAGATATTTATAATTTAAGGATAATTAGATACCATTTATTAAATCAATTTATTATTTGGTTTCTTAAATAGCACCAGCAGCAGCTGCATTAAAAGACAAGTGTTCCGTCATATGAATATTTTCAGGCTGTCTTTTCACTATCAAAGTAACATATGGTGTTTGCAAACTTAAGCACTGAAAATCTTAATAAACCTATGTATTAAAATTAAAATATACTGCCGTTGATTACCAACCATATGTTAATAGACATTGAGAGTTACAAAAATACAGTTAATTTATCTCGATATTTGACTTATTAAATGTCCACATGGGAAAAAAAAACTAAACAAAAATTGCGATAAAGTTAAGTCAAAGTTCTAGATTGAATTAGACCTTATGATAAAATTAAATCAATGTCTTATCTTCTATGATGATGTTGGCTCAATATGTTTACTCGTTTCATCCAAAGCATTTTTTGTCAAGCAGCTGGCTTATTTATGAAGGATGTATAGCAATCCATTGTAAAGGAAGGCTGTGTATGAAGGTATACTCCTAGCAGATATGGAACGGGCCGAGTTTTCCATATGGTCCATTGAATATTGTTTTAAGGACAATTTATATACATGTATCTTTCAAACAGCTATTGACCTATCTTTGTGGTTTTATGTCTCGGTGGCTTGAAAATTGCACATAACATCATATAAAATGTGTATTCGAGGGTTTGAGCCCGATATCAAAATCAAAACCCAGATCTATATCAATGTAACGGTGTGTACCAAAACCTAAGCAAAATGTCGCAGAGTTAGTTTCAAGAAAAAAACCACCCGAGCTAAACAAATTTGGATAGGTTATGAATTATACAATTATAGGGATTGTCTCAGACTTTAGTGTATGGATCATAAAGCTAAAACATGAAGTTATCAAAAGCCAAAAAAATGCACGTGAACCATAATAATATATAAAGAACGAGGTCCGAACACACATTTCATCGTTTGTGTTATACAAAATATAGGGTGGAGATGAGTGTTTGACTCACTCAAAAGCAGAAAAAATGGGTTAGATAAATAGTAAAGTCATGCAGGGAGTTAGGTCACGAGCATCTATAAACTCGAGCATGCAAACGGCTTACATATAAGGCTTGAACTAAAAAACCTATCTATAACGACCAATAGGCACAGACTTACGACTGGTGCAGTCGTTGGAGAATATCGCTTGACGGGCTGGCCATTTTTATCCACAAGGAATTTCGTGAAATTCCATTTGATATCGCTGAAAAATGAAGGAAGGAAAGTTAAAGACATACGATCTGAAACTAGGGAATATTATAGCGATACTTACATTGGGAGCAGTTGTAGGACTATATCTTGCCACGGGTTGCCCATTTTTGTCAATCACAAATTTTGAGAAATTCCATTTTATAAAACTGAAATAAAATTAAGTAACATTTACTTTTATATCATTTAACAGTTACCACTATAGCATTTTTTTATATATGAAACAGCTAGTCTATTCCTATTCAATAAGAGAATGGTTATGAACTTTGTTCATAAAAAAACACATACATGTTGCATGATGGAAATATATTATTGATGCTAACCATTCTTCCTTAAATTCTATGAAATCAGCTTTTGTCAAACAATATCGTTTAACCATTAGTACAAGGCATAAAAGAAGAAACACACTAGAGCACAACTTATACTATGTTAACTCCCTCGAATCATATGACTCACTTTCCCAAGGTACCCTTTTGCTTGATCTTGAGGTATTGATACAGAGGATGCGCCGTGTCCTTGTTCACATCAATCTTCGCGAACATGTCGAACTTCACTTTATACTTCTCAGTGGCGAACTTCTTGATCTCCTCATTCGTACCCGGCTCCTTCAAATTAAATCAACATCAAGGTATTAATATCATCATTATCTTAATATAAAGTGCATTTCGGTGTTAATTCGCATAGTGATATTTATACTTACGTGGGTAACCAGGCACGTAAGGCACATGTGCAGTGTAATCAACATTTATAAGGAGCCTCTATAGCTCAGTGGTGGAGCACTAGGACATGTAATCTTGGGGTCGCGGGTTCGATCCCGTTAGAGTCTCTAAATATTTTTCGGTTGTCCCTCAGCGAGCCTTGTGCTCGTATGTTCTAACGCATAGTGATATTTATACTTAAAGAATATAACTAAAAAGTAACGAACAAACTAGGTTAAAGAATGCCGATGATTCAAAAGTAGAAAATTATAATATGGAATACAATCAATCTGTTATCCGGATGATAAAAAATCGCTTTCTGTTAATTGTATACTATAGTCTACCGTTACTTATCATAATACTATCAAATGCCTTAATTATATTTTCAAGAGAAGCTTAGCATTTATTTCAAGCTTCATGCGAATCAAATTTGCAAGCTCTCATTCATCACTTGGATACCTAAAACATCTTATCCAATTTTGAGACTCAATTCGAAGATCACCCTAACTAAGACCCGAATGCACGTCATTATAACTTGATTGCCAGGTCGACCTCACATGTCTCTCACCTGTGATCCAAACTGGTTACAGGGGAAGCCGAGGATGCGTAGACCTTTGGATTCTGCTAGCTCGTCGTGCAGAGCCTGCAGTTGGGTGTAGTTTTTGTCGGTCAACCCTCATTTGGACGCCACGTTTACAATGATGCAAACATGACCCCTGTTGAAAATACATTTGAATTGATGACAAGTCATACACATATTTGATCCTTCCATTTTAAAACAATGATGTTGGAATTCTAGGGATACACGCAACAACTAGTTTTTGTTGTTGTAATAAACGGTTAAAATATTGACAGTCTGTGACAGTGATTCAAATGTTTCTCCGAAAACGGAAAGGTCACCGTATCCTGCCATAAATCATACCTGTGCTAAATATAAAACCAGAATGATGACATACCTCAAGTTTTACTAATTAACACCATTCAATATTTATGAAAATTATATATTATCGGCTACTAATAGATACCCTTACTTGTACTTTTCGAGAGATACTTCTTCGCCGTCGATGTTTTTCGCAGAGAATTCATAGATGGATTTTGCGTTTTTCCACCAGTCCTTTGGCTTATCACCTCCTTCGGCCTATTACAACAAACTAAGGACGATAAAGAAGCATTCGTGAAACACGAGAAGGACCCGCCGACTTCCTCCCCCTTTTCATGACGCTCAGTTCAGTCAAGACAGGCAAGCTATGAAGGATAGACGGCCAGACTGCCAGACATAAGGACGGACATCCAAACTCATTAAGCCCCAAATTTTGGTCTAAGTTTTGGAAATTGATAATACTTACAGGGGTGTACTTAAGCGGTGGCACGGTCGCGTATGCGACTAACTTTTGGCCATGCGACTAACTTTTTAAGTTAGTCGCGCGGCACGCGACTAACTTTTTCTCTTTCTTAAGTTATTTTATGGTAAATGGTCTATGTGATTGAATAATAATGTCACGTGATTTAATTATATTTACTATTATCTAACAATATTTTGGTCGCGCCTTTGGCGCTCACTTCATTTACTACAATATTTTGGAAACTGGTCTGTAGTTTGTAAATAATTGATTATCATTAGACTTGCCTTGGCAATTTTCATGCTATCAGGAAATATACCATTATAAAGTGAAAAATTGCATATGTGACTAAGGCTTGGCTATATATTGAGCAATAATTTTTACAATGTTCATACTTATACCATCATGGCCACTTGATGTTTTATTTTGAACAATACGTATAACATAACTTATTTCATTCTCACAAGTTGGTTGCATAAAAACTGATGATTGTTCATTGTTTACCATATAATCATAAAAAGTTTTACCTCCACAATCTGGAATAGTGTTAGCAAGGTTTGGCCCATAATTAACAAAGAAATGATTAAAACCATCTGCTATATCCTTATTTTCCCTTACTTCCACATTATTTGCCTAGAAGCATTTATGAATACATGATGCCTGCTTACTTTTATTTATACATCTATTTAGAACTTGCCATGTTTTTTCATATTACCTTTATGGTCATCAATCAATTCACAATAACTGTTTTTGTTCACATCGCAATACATATGTTAATTTATTCTTATACGTTTTATACTTGTTCATTGCAGAGTCCGTACGAAGGTTAAGACTTCGTTCGTATAGAAACCTTTTCTTTTTAGTAGCATTTATTAAATTATTAGACCTGGACTCATTCATGGTTTATGCACCTTGTGTTCTTTTATTCGGACTTTTTTTGAGTGGACAATGCTCATTATACAATGAAACAATATTATTTATGAACATATCAAATGCTTTATTTGTGTCAGTATCAGCAAACAACAATAGAGGTGAAATTCAGTTTACCGTTATTTCATATCGAATTTTCTGAAACCATCGCTTATGAAAAATATATACAATGACATTTCTACTAATATTTTTACGTCAAATGGTAGGTTATTCAATTGTCTATCCATTTCAAAGGTTATTGGAATCAAAGACCATGCTAAAATATTTAATTCAATTTTTCTAATAGAACTAGGTGTCATGTTAATGCTCAATTCAATTTACCGTTATTTTATCTGGAAAGGTGCAATCGCAGGCGTGATCTTGATATTATTTTACAAGTTTATTACAGGAGGTGAAAAAAGTAATACACATTTGAATCACCGCAATTTCTATGCAATTTGATTCAAATCAATCTATATTAATCTCCTACGAAGCACATTTCTTTCCTTTACATAACAAGAGTACATAATGTGCACAGTCCAATATAGTATGTTTTCTATTTCCTTGTTAATATATTCTTAAATGAATTCTTAACATTCTGGTCCCAATGATGCCGCCAAAGCCTCCTCTAAATTATATTGAATTGCGCTAGTATATAATTTTGCTGATAAAGAGTTCACATGATTACTGCAAATTCTTCCATGACCTGTTCTACATCATATTGACCATAAACGTAAGTGGTTAATGGTACCGTTAGCTCACAATATATACTTGGTACTGACCAAATTGTGAATTATGCTTGCAAAACATCTTTGCAAGAAAGTGCCCTTTTTATGTATAGAAGTTTAGTAGACTTTATAAAAGGGCCATTCATGGATCTCAATCGCATGAAAAAATGGTCATAAATCAGTGCACAAAAAGAGTCTCAAGCACTTTAAATCAATATTTAGGAGGATATGTTGCTTAAGAAGGAAACCAATGTGAAATCCATTAATATAAAACTACATCCTTCACTGAAAAGTAAAAATAACGGTAAATTGAATTTAGCATCGACATGACACCCAGTTCCATTAGAAAATTTAGATTAAATATTTTAGCTTGATCCTTGATTCCAATCACCTTTTAAATGAATAGACAACTGAAAAACCTACCATTTGACGTAAAATTATTGATAGAAAAGTCATTGTATATATTTTTTATAAATAATGGTTTTAGATAATTCGATATAAAATAACGGTAAACTGAATTTTACCTCTATTTTTTTCCAACATTTTCAATTTCTATACTCAGACATTCAAAAATATCATCAACTGAAAAACTGCAATCCTTTATTTGTTTAACTTGTAGATTCAATTTTGTAAACACCGCGACACCGCCACCAAGTCTGTTTTCTCTTGATATAAAAAATGAAATATAACCTTGTAGTACATATTGAGCATTACATACATTACTAGATTCCCATGTTTCTGTTTCAAGCAACAATATCAAATGCAATTGGTAAGCTAATTAAATAATATTTAACGCTTTCAAAGTTTTTACGTATACTTCTACAGTTGAAGTGAATAATACTGATACCATTTTCATTTTTTTGTAATGCATTCAAAGTTTCTATCTGCATAGTATTTACAGTCAATATTTATTTAATTTAAATATTCATTATCTGAATCAATATCGCAATCAATTTTTTTTAATGCAATTAAATTGTTTAAAGTCTAGATCACTGCACTGAAATCGTTTTTTGTAAACCACGATTCTTCATCACGCAGGCTGTCAAATGGTAATATCTTCGGTTTACAGCGTGGACAAAAGTATACAGCCCACGGTTCTTCAAGTTCTATGAGGTTACTTTTTAAAAATCCGGCACATTTTCTATTCATCCAGACCTACCTACGTCACACCATAATTACGTCCCCCAAACAATTCGGGACTCACACAATGTGATTGCACGAGAGATTTTACTTCCTAGATTTCCTAGATACTTCCCTAAACATTGAAAAATAAATAGCTTGTGGTTGGTCAATTTTAAAGATGGCGGATAGTGGTCTGCAAGAATGGATCCATTTGTCAGACCATGCCTGGCAATGACAACTCTATCAGAGAGTTCATCGGAGTGTCTCATAGAAAAAATAATAACCATACCACATGGAACCATGATAATAAAATAACCATTCGTTATTTATTGTCTTAAAGGCGAACAATATGAGTTGCAACCTCAAATCTACCGCCATGAAAATAAGTCAGTTTAATACAGACTTTCTGGTGCAATCCTTTTTGTGATCACGCCATATGAAAGTGTTATTACTTATACTTCTAGTATTATTGCTTATATAATTGAGTTTTCTATACATATTATGCGTATATTGCAGTGTTTAATATTTACAAAACCTAATTGTATCTACTCTTGTTTTTATTGTATTATTGTACTATTTTTATGGCGAATCACAAATCACGAGTTTATCGAGGCACAATTTAGGCACCCTCGAACAATTTTCGAGGCAATTTTTAGGTACCCTCGAAAAATTACCGAGGCAGAATTCTCGCTTAAACTACACCCTGCTTTGTATATTATTTCTCAGAGTATTAGGGGGTGAGCGCTCGATAAGTATACCTGTGACCCTAAGTTGAAACACATTTTTAGTAAAATTTCAATGAAATTGTCTCTTTTATTAAGTTTCCCATAGAATTGAACTTTTTGTAGGCGAGAGCTATGCCGAATTGTAATATAACATGTTAATTGTTGTATCATTCAATGCTTGTACATAACAAGACTGTCCAAGGACAGTGCGCCACATCTTGCACTGCTTGTCTTAAGCTTTATTATTGGACGTCGGAAATAACTGAAATTCCAGTTAAAACCTGAGGTTGTATTGTTAATTGTGATGGAGGAGATAAGCGTTTTATCAAATAATGGTAACCATTTGAAAGGTATAACAATAGAGAGTCAGTCAACTGTATTATAGATTGAAAATTATCGGAATATATATAGGAATAGCCTTTTTTTATTTTTATATCTCCCAAATTTTATCACTTCACGGAGCATAGCTAAATCGACGGTAACAAAGAACAGCCTTTCGTATAAATAATACTGCGACAAAAACTGCAGTATGAGTGTATATTTTGAATCTTCATTACATTTATAAAAAAAAAGGTTTTCGTTAAAGAGAGCAATAGAAGTAAATATTAATTATACCAAAATGATACATCAAAAGATCCGTAAAAACTGTAGATATGGATAGTAGCATTTATTGAGTTTATTTCGCATCTTTCACTGCCTGTCCTTTCTCTTATTGTTGAACGTCAGAAATTCCGGTTTTGTATAAAAAGGTCAATATTAAAAAGTTTCAAGTGAATAACAATATAAATCTGAACCTAACTGGAGGTAAACTAAGGCTGTTCTAGTCGCATAATGCAATAAGGCAATTCAGACATCCCGAAAATGTTATTTTTCATTCCACTGGTGCTTCACAGTGAGCAGAAATAATTGCGTCAGTAAAGTACATTGTTT
>LQRL01124008.1:2697-18072 GCA_001703475.1 Hydroides elegans
GCAAAGGATTTTCTTGCGGATCAATGATCTCTCCAAGCACTTATCCATCTAGTTATTTTTGTCGTTTTCCGCACCTACATCCATACACATGAACTACAATTGTCAAAATTGATGGAATTTTTATATTTGAAGAAGAATCAAATATATGTGAAAGCATATAGACATAGTTATACTTGTATTTAATAGAAATGTATCAATGTCAATTTAGTCTTGATAATCTATTACTGTAATAGAACACGATTATTTCTTATCATTCATTTTACATTATATTTTATGGAAATAAATGGAGCTGTTCAGTTATTTTCGATGTTTTACATGTCCTGTAAATAAAACTAACGTTTTTTTTTTAAATTTCGAGTCGTTTTAGGAAAAATGATCTGACATGTAAGAGTTAAAATACAATTTTCTAATGAACCTTCACTTTAGGAGTAATTATTTGGCTGACAACTTGATTAATTTATAAAGCAGTAGTACCATGCGATTGAAATATTTATTGTGCAGGGAATTATACGCTGGCATTATCACAGAACGGAATTAAGATGAAAACTTATAATAAAATTTATTCAAAGAAAATTAAAAAAAAAACTCAGTTTTGAGCGTATTTTTTTTTAAACACTAGAATATACTTATTTTAGTAAACTTTCTGATGGGTATGAAACGAAGTACAGTAAAACGACGTTTTGCTGGCAATTTTTTTTCTTGCTGGCAGACAATATATGCAGGGTCCGTATAATGATTCTTGTTTAATGACAAAATAAATTTATCCCCGTATTCTTTTGGATGTCTCTGTCCCCGGGGACAGAGACGGTTACATGTCACCAATCCAAAAGTACGGTGTCCCCGAATCTGGTTACGTGTCACCAGGTTCGGGGACACTGTTCTTTTGGGTTGGTGACATGTAACCGTCTCTGTCCCCGGGGACAGAGACATTCAAAAGAATACGGGGTATATTCACCAAATTCGCGCATGCGCCGTTGGTAGGTCATCTTCTTGTTAGCTGAAAGTCGGCCCGGTTTGGGAAAACAATTCAGAATGGGAATGTTAATACCCTTTATGGAAGGAACCTCGCCAATGGCTAGTGCTGCTGTCTTTTTAGGCTTGTTTCGTTTAATGAAACGTCCCATGTATGGAAGAACGATTAATGCATTCAAAGGTAAGTGGGCGATATTACCAGATATTGGACCTCTTTCCTTCGCATTCAAGATTGACCAATAACGAGCTTTTTATTAGGCCCCAACCCCAAAGGTTGGGGGCCTATAGATTCGGGGTGTCCGTCCGTCTGTCCGTCTGTCCGTCCGTCATCGATTCTTTTCCAGGCTGTATCTTTGCAACATATGGTCGTAAAGACCTGGAAATAGGCTCATATGAAAGGTCTTGGCCTTTTTGACAGTTTTGGCCAGATTCGGCCAATGGAAATGGCCGGATTTGGCCAAAATGGCCAAAAACAGCGGTTTTTCGAAACATAGGCTTTTCCAGGCTGTATCTTTGCAACGAATGGTCGTAGAGACCTGGGAATAGGCTCATATGAAAGGTCTTAGCCTGTAGATGTGCCTTTTGACAGTTTTGGCCAGATTCGGCCAATGGAAATGGCCGGATTTGGCCAAAATGGCCAAAAACAGCGGTTTTTCGAAACATAGGCTTTTCCAGGCTGTATCTTTGCAACGAATGGTCGTAGAGACCTGGGAATAGGCTCATATGAAAGGTCTTAGCCTGTAGATGTGCCTTTTGAAGTTTTGGCCAGATTCGGCCAATGGAAATGGCCGAATTTGGCCAAAATGTCCAAAAACAGCGGTTTTTCGAAACATAGGCTTTTCCAGGCTGTATCTTTGCAACGAATGGTCGTAGAGACCTGGGAATAGGCTCATATGAAAGGTCTTGGCCTATAGATGTGCCTTTTGACCGTTTTGGCCAGATTCGGCCACCGGAAATGGCCGAATTTGGCCAAAATGTTCAAAAACTGTGGTTTTTCGAAATATGAGCTCTTCCAGGCTGTATCTTTGTAAGGGATGGTCGTAGAAACCTGGGAATAGGTTCAAATGAATGATCTTGGTGTGTAGATGTGCCATTTGATACTTTTGGCCACCGGAAGTTGGCGGAAAATGGCCAAAAGCTGTGATTATCCAAACATGGGCATATACGAGATAGTAAATACCCCCTTCGAATCGGGGGGTGGTTGGGGCCTTTTCGTGTTTCACAAATACTTCCTTGTTTTTCAATGTTTATGGGAAGTATCTTGGAAGTTAAATTCCTCGTTCAATCACACCGCTTAAATTCCGATTTGTTTTGTGACGTACGATGTCAAAAAGTGTTTCGTTTCGAAAGGTCTTTACGGCGAAAGTTTAAATGAAGCATTATCTGACATTTCAAAGCTTACTGTTACATTAACACTATTATATGACAATGCTACATTGTTTGATAGAAAGGTAAACTGAAATTTGTGGGTCAAAACTAATATGAAATGAAGCGACCCAAGCAGTTAAAACTGACAAGTCCATTGAAGAGAAATGTAAAGCATACTTCGACAATTTTCAAGTAGAATTCAGGGCAGAAATAGATACTCAGCTGAATGAGATTCGAAAAGATATTTCGGAACTTAAGTCCAATCAAAACACAGTGCATAACTCTGAAGACGAAATGAGAAAGGCTGTTGCTGAGTCGATGAGAAAACAAGAAGACGAACATTTAGAACGCGACAAACGTAAAAACAATCTAATACTGTTCAATGTTATTGAAGCTCAAACAAATATAAAAGAAGAGAGGGTACAGCACGACAAGCAACTATTCAAAACGATATGCGATAGTACATGCGAGGAGCCGTTTGATACCAACAATATTATTGATTCGCGTAGATTAGGGAGAAAAGTAACGGACTCCGCCAATCCGAAACCAAGACCACTGGTCGTCAAGCTGGAAAACGTCCAAAGACGTGCAACGAAAATGATACCTGTACTAAATAAGATGTCATATTCTGAGAGACTCGAAAAACTAAGACTACCTACGCTTGTATATCGGCGCGCACGGGGCGACATGATAGAAGTGTTCAAGGAACTAAATTCAACGGCCAAGGACATCAATCCTGATATAACTCTGAATTCAAGTGTATCTCGCGGGCACAATCAGAAGATACTCAAACAGCGATGTAAAAAGATGTGCGAAAGTACTTTTTCACACACCGTGTTGTGAATCTATGGAATGACCTGCCTAACAAATTTGTAGAATCAAAGAACCTCATAACCTTTGTGCGTAATCTCGATTCCCATTGGAAGAATGCTGAATTCAAATACAACTATGAAGCCCCATACCCGTGTCGTCAATCGAGAAATAAGCTATTGTCAAGTGTATGCGCACCGAATATTTAATGAAATAACGACAGATCTGGATATAGAGGTCCAACTGGACCTGCGTCTAGAAGAGATCCTGTAAGTTATCCTGTAAGTTAAATATAATCGGCGATAATCGAGATGTGAAATTTCATCAATAAACTTCAAGCCATAATCAATTATTTACATGTAATACTTGTTGAATTGTATCATTAATGACAAACAAGACTGCATAACGAAAAAAAAAACTGTTAAACGATGTGATTTATTGAAGATAAAGACTTCGGCTGAAATTGATCTTTCCAAAGATTCATAGTTTAATTAGCCCCCAACCCAAAAGTTAGAGGCCTATAGAGTTGGGGTGTCCGTCCGTCTGTCCGTCCGTCTGTCATCGCTTTCTTGTACGGGCTAGAACTTTTGAACGGAAGGTCATAGAGACTTGGTTATAGGCTCAAATGAAAGGTCTTGGTCCGTAGATGTGCCTTTTCAGTTTTGACCATTTCGGTCAAAAACACCCGACCGGAAGTTGTCAAATTGGCCAAAATAGCCCAAAATAGCGGTTTTTCAAGACTTGAGATTGTACGGGCAAGAACTTTTGAACGGAAGGCCATAAAGACTTGGTTGTAGGATCAAATGAAAGGTCTTTGTCCTTAGATGTGCCTTTTGACCATTTCGGTCAAAAATACCCGACCGGAAGTTGTCAAATTGGTCAAAGTAGCCCATAATAGCGGTTTTTTTAAGACTTGAGATTGTACGGGCTAGAACTTTGGAACGAAAGGTCATAAAGACTTTGTTATAGGCTCAAATGAAAGGTCTTGGTCCTTAGAGGTGCCTTTTGACCATTTCGGTAAAAAAAAACCGACCGGAAGTTGTCAAATTGGTCAAAATAGCCCAAAATAGCGGGTTTTCAAGACTTGAGCTTGTACGGGCAAGAACTTTGGAACGGAAGGTCATAGAGACTTGGTTATAGGCTCAAATGAAAGGTCTTGGTCCGTAGATGTGCATTTTGACAATTTTTGGTCAAAAACACTCGATCGGAAGTTGTCAAATTGACCAAAATAGCGGTTTTCATTTTCAAAAACATTGGCATATGCGAGATAGTCAATACCCCTTCGAATCGGGGGGCGGTTGGGCCTTTTAGTGTTTCACAAATACTTCCTTGTTATGTTTAAAGTTGTTTTGTTGCATATTGAATAATAATCATAAAATCACACAGGTTGATAAAGGCTCCTTTCAATCCCCTCTTTTCGCACGCATTCAGTTTGAAAGCTGTCAATTCCTTTATATCTGATCAACTTCCAAAAAACTCAAAATCTAGCCGAAAACACCTCGCTGCCCTCGTAACAATGGCGTGACGTAGCTTGGTCTCGAAGAAATTCCCTACTAGTATTGCTATGAAATAGTGGTATTATTTCAGTGCTAAATAATATTTATTTGTGGGAAATTCGGTCCAAACCCTTTAGAATTTAAGGCATCAAAACATTCATTAAAGGAATGTTATATGATTATTATCTCAATACCAATCGCAAAGTCTACAAAATATCCCTTTTTTTGGGGTCCGACCCAAAAGTTGGGGGCCTATAGAGTTGGGTGTCTGTCAGTGTGTCATCGCTTTCTTGTACGGACTAGAACATTTGAACGGAAGGTCATAGATGCTTGGTTATAGGCTCAAGATAGCGGTATTTCGAAACATTAGCTTGTGCGGACTAGAACTCTTCTAATGGAAGGCCATAAAGACTGGTTTATATGCGCAAATGAATTGTCCTGACGTGTAGATGTGCCTGTGTTTACTTTATGCTTGTTTTTACAGTTCTTCTCACCGGAAATGGCAAACTTGGCGTTGCTTTGCGATATGCCAAAGTTGAGGCGCGACCCCCCACACCCATCGAATTGGCACAGACGCCCGGCAAGATGTTGCAGATGATTGCCACAGGCGCCACCAACCTGCCCAACATGACGCTAGCAGTAAGTCTAAAAGCAATTGCGAATAATTAGTCATCTCTAACGTTTTTATGAAGTTTTTGATTGACCACATTTAAAAGTAAAAATAATTATTAATTATGAATTTACATGTAAAGAAAGCGTGTTTTTATACAAGAAAACTAATGATGAATTCCCAATAAAGAAATACTTTTAAAGTTTAAAGACCTCACCTTATGAGGGCGCCACCATTTTGCCTAGCAGTAAGACTCGGGAAGCGTTTTATATTATAGGGATAAAACACGACTGCGAGTTTGTATCCATCATCAGGGTGTAGCATAAGCCAGAATTCTGCCTCGGTAATTTTTCGAGGGTTCATGAAATTTGCCTCGAAAATTTGTCCAAGGTACCTTAATTATGCCTCGATAAATTAGAGTTGTCCCTCGGTAATTTTTCGAGGGTACCTCAATTCTGCCTCGGTAATCTTGATTTACCCTCGAAATTACCGAGGGTTTCGACCCTTATGCTACACCCTGCCTCACTTTGAGCGAAGAAGAAAAGATTAAAAAACGAACGCCGAAATGGTAACCTATGAAAGTTGTGCATAAAATTATCTGCGATCTTTTCGTTGACGAAAAATTCAAGGTTTTTTTCAATAAATCTGTTTCATGTTTATGGTTACGTCGAGATTGTATTGCATGTTAAAACCTCGAGGCTAAAATGTTTCTATTTCTTTTTCTTCTATTTGTTTTAGCAAATCGGCGTCTTTACCCTGATCGCATGGGAGATCGCCATGTGGTTCTACGCTGGCGAGATGATTGGCCGCATGAACATTCGAGGCTACCGATCCCGATATCAATATAGGCGAAGCGAAGACGCGATGAGAGAAAAGGTGTCGCGTCAGTATGCAGAGGATTACGCCAATCTCTAAATGGCTACACACTGGTTACACAACGCCGCCTTTTTGGGAACAGGGCCAATTTCTACAGTTCAGACTATGTTCCCGTTTGTGTACATTGCAACCTAGCCTTAACTGTAGAATTAGTCCTTTTGTGAATTTCGTTGGGTAGAAAACATGAACATTGACAATATTGTAAAGTGTTTATGGGTGGGGGAATTTCTTTTTGTGATTGTTGGTATTTAGATAGTACTGTTGTGCGATATACCGACAGAATGAAATTGAAACAAGAGGGAAAAGAAACCCAAAAAAACAACCGAATCAGTACCACATTCAAACTTTGTTGAATTGGTTGGTTATTGTGATAATTTTTGTGTTGAAGGCCTTGTATCGATTTGCTTTACTGTAAAGTATATGAATTAGTAATAAAAATATATAAGCACACAAATTATGAACCATCTGAAGCCTATTTTGTGGCGAAGAACAAAAAACGTAATTTCGATTGCAGTTTTGAAAATTATATCATAATATGATAGTGATATGAAAGAATTATTTGTTGAAAAGATACAGAACCAAATAAAACTTCAAGGTGCATACTCGCTTATTCGTTTTATTGTGTCTGTCTACTCTAATATTAACAAATATATCAAAACGTAAATTGGATAAGTAAAATGGATATGAGGCAATTAAATAGTACTCGCTCTTTTACATACTAGATTTTTATATTAAATTTATAGGAAATTGGTGAATAAAAACTCAATTTGACTTAAAGTACATCTATTTATAACAATAATACAAACACGATCTGAATAATTCACATTGAAATAGGAATCTTTACTTTAATTCAATAGATTCTATTCGTGTTTATTATTTTTTTTGGCATGATATAATTTGCCTTTACACCTTCTGCAATATTTATATATATATATATATAACACCATAAATCGCTTCATTAAACCAAGTCAAAGCAATTCCTCGTTTTATTGTTAAAAAAAAAAATGTATTGTGTCACACTATCTTATCGCTTCAGCTATGGTAAAACAATTATTTGAACGTATAAACTAAGAAATTTATTAAAGAACACCATCACATTCATACTTAATTGTGGTTGCAGAAGCCATTTTGGCTGTGAAAGCAAGACAACAATAAACTTCGTTCTACAGAAACGTTCTCGACAAATTCGTCAATTCAACATTGACAATTTTTTACAAAAATGACTATTTCTCACTTCATATATGGGCAAGACTCGTTTAGACAGTTACATGATATATGCGAAAAGACAAATAAAAATAACATGCATAGGCATTATTATCGATTAGGAGATATTGAAACCAAATCTGAGCGAATATTGCATTGCTACTGTGCATAATACTGACAAAAACTATAGTGTATATCACATTTACTTCCAGATGAAGCTATTATAGGATGAATAATAAGAATAATATCCATACTTATACATGTATTTGCATTGCACTAAAGCAGCCAAGTTTGATGAATTCGGGTCCGTACCTCAAATTTGACTCTCCAATCGTATAGTATCTATATGAAATCTTAAAGCGTATTTAAATCCTTTACACCGCGCTTCGCATTCTAATCACTAAAATGTATAATTCTTTATGTGATTAATCTGGCTTCTAACCTCCGCAGAGTATACAATGTTCTCTACCGCGTGAAATATTCCACAGCATCAAAATTCTTATGCATTCTCGTGAAGGCTGATGAATTCACCTATCTTAGTATGTTTAAGATTATTTGAGAGATTTTCAAATTAACATCTTAAATAGCTCATAGACTATGTATCATTATAATATAGGCTACAATTCCTCAAAGAACCATGAGTGTATTAGGAGACTGAGCCCTCATCAATCTTTTAACACAGTCGCTGTGTATTTCTTATATTTCCATGACAATACGAGGAAAGCTATGCATATAACATTGTATGTTTATAACGGATATTAAGCCGCCGCTACATTACATATTAAAATCAAACTATACCGGTACAATTAGAATTTGAAGTTCATACCAAATAGAACAATAGATATTGTAAGAGAAACGACCTCAGTATATTCTTATATAAAACAAAGGACTAACATAAAAAATAATACACAGAATATTGTATAGAACCGAAACAGTGCGAACCTGCTTTATAACATTTTCTTTTTAAAGGATAAATTTGCAAAAAATAACAAAATATAATAAAAACTTTAAAAATAACGAACATTTAATCTAACTCAGAGGAGACCTTTACATCCTTCAGTTTACTTATAAGCCGCTAAGGGATGCTTTCAAAACCGTATTTACTGTTTATTAAATTATGTTGAGTAATTCTATGTTAATCAAACACTGATAACTCATCGGATGAATACAGAGCTTTTAAATCATTTATCTAGCAGACATATGCAAATCACACCAATTTCATATCACAAAAATTACATTAACATATCTCATACAAAGCTCTTACACCTGAAGAGCGAATTACGTATAGCCTAAATGAATATTAAGCAAGAGTAAACAATTTGAACAATTTAAACATGCGAAGTATCTCAAACTCGTTAGAAAAGCCGCTTTTTTTTCAACCTAGCAAAAGTAAAAGTCACATATTGAGGCAGGACAGTTATGGTATTCAGACTTTTAAAAAAGTCGTAATTTAGCAACCAAAAAGACCCAGCGAACAATTTTTGCAATGCAACTAGACCACATTATAAATTTGAATTCGCCTCTATATGGAATATACCATTCCGTCTTACGCTATATAAGGTTAAATATAATTTATATCATCGCCAATTTCATTACGATCCCGATTTTCGACGTCAATATGACTGATATCATGAACACCTTGGCGTTTTAAGGACGCCCACAAATCGATACAGTGAAATATACCATATAATTAATTTGCCGACTTCAATTTAAAGGAGGCATCTTTACTCGGCGACGTCAAATTTTTAGACGTCTTTACTTGCCGACGACGTCGATAATACTAGGATATTTTCTTAACGACGTCACTTATTGACGTCGAGAATTTCGAAATCGTCCGTGTCTTGATCCGTATCAGGGCGGTATATTCCCTGATCGTCCGTTTCGAGGATTTGTTTAATGCGTCGCACGGCCAGCTCCGAACCTTGTCTGTAAACACAAAATAAATGTGAATGAGTTTGAAAATGTGCAGTTATATAGACTTATTTGTGGATTAGTTAGTTATTCTTTTTTAAGAAAATTGCTGTCGAGTTGCGTAATAGCCAACTGTTTTATAATACTTTTATTTAATTTGAATCAAAGTTAAATTTGTCAAATTCGCCTAAAAATTACAGAGTTTTATGATACATCATTTGTGATAAAAAGGGCCACAAAGAAACAATGGCTTACCTTGCGTCCCGGCTCACAAGTGAAAAGTTGAGAAAGCCATGTGGCAGATCGGCGAGAATATCCATGTGCACTTCGTTGCCAAGGTCACGTAATCGCTTGGCCATCTGGATCGAGTCATCGAGCATGGGATCCAGTTCGCAACACTACAAAAAAGAAGATAATCATAAAAATAAATGATTTGAATAAAATAGATAAGGGCGAGATATAAGGTTATGGTTATGAAATGTGATTGTTGCAAAATAATTGATAATGGATGTGGCATATGAATTTAGGTTTAACCGAGGGAGTTGAGACAATTCCAGCATGTATACAATGTATTGAACGAATAATTACTATAATTTATCAAATAATCAATGATGTTCATTTGTGAGAAGGATTAAGAATTAATTCAAGAATCACGTTTATGATGCTTTTTCATAATAATTGTAAATACTTTATTTTATCATAGACACATCATTCAATAAATGAGAACACGACAATGGTGACTTTCAATACATTAAGAATAAACAAAGGACTTACCAGGAAATAAACGGGCGGGAAATCCAGGAGAAATGAATCTTCAGCCAGGAAAGGAGACATGTACGGGTTGTTTGAAATCGGCATATGAACAAGCTGATCGACGGGACTCTGGGCTATGTGTCGTACCTGGAAACAAGAGTGCCAAGGAGTTGATAAAGATCCAGCTTTAGTACATATCGTCAGTCCTTTGAGTATCGACAAAATATTTGTTCGAATTCAGCATATATACATACCGTAGCTACATCATTATCTATGTTGCTAGTACAACCGAACAACTGCTGATTTGAACATCATTTGATTGCAAAAAGGAAAGAAAAAATTCAAATTAAATCTGTACAAATTGCAGCCCAACTACATAAGATTTAGCCACACAATTGACTATATTGTAAATCCTACTACAAACTGCTGATTCTTATTATAATTTCATTGATAGAAAGAGACAACAAGTCCGAATTTTCACTTTGATGGCTTATACTTATAAAGAAGATAGCGAAGACAAAACAATCATAACCAACCTTGGCATAAGTGGGCGTGGTCAATGACGGCGAAGCCGGTGCATTCAGCGATCCATACGGCGTGTAGAATTCCACAGGTGACTCAGCAGATTCGCTTAAGCCCCGCCCTCTCATCATTCTCAGATTGGGCGACGACGGACTCTTACGCGGTAGATGCATTGGACCGCCAATACCACCACCTTGAAGATCGAGGCGCATTGGGTTTCTGAATCTCAGTGAGGATTCGTGACTTTTAGCGGATTCATGACTCACATATGCAGATTCGTGACTCGCCGATGGTGATTCGTGACTCGAGGAAGCTGACTCGTGACTTGAGAGTAATTCGGAAGCAACTCGCTGATCAGTATCGCTGTTCGATTCAAAAGACTTTCCTGGTTCGAAAGAATTTTCTGGTTCGAAAGACTGGTCTTTGGTTTGAGTGGCGGTAGATGTATCGGCTGATTTATCATTGATAGGCAAGGTAACGGCCGGTTTCGAAGGGGGCGAGGTAGATGGTTGGGGATCCAGACTAGGTATTGAGGGCGGAGACCCGGATATGGATCCACCGGATACAGATCCAGATGTGAAGTCATGGAAACCCGAATCACCACTGGCGGTGGTCTTATGGCAGTACGGTAAAGGAGCTTTACGTTTTGGTGGAGTTGTTGCAATGAATTCCTCTGTGGTGGCCTTATTAAGTGCAGCATCAATGTCAGTACACGGGGGGTTTTGCATTTGCATTTCATTGGTATTTGGTGATGTAAGACTAGATTGATTTTCAACGGTTGTGTCCATTGGTGTGTCTGCAGTTATTTGAGCTTGACTAAGAATATCACCCGCATTTTCTTTATCACATGGGCTTGCTTGGCTTTGGTGGATTTTATCACATTGATCCATGCTTCCAGCTGTTTCAGAGTCATGTTGACCAGTAACATCTAACTTGGCCGGATTATCAAGTATACTGTCCTCTTCGCCTTTTGTACAATGGCTGACGTCGATGTTATCGGCCTTTTGCTCCACATTTTGATTCGTCCATTCCTCTAGTTGTTGCTCCTCAGATGCCAGGTGGAACTTGATCGACTCGCTATCTGCATCAACGGAAGTACCTTCATCTACATCCGTTTCCCGCGAAACTAAACCGGAAGTTTCTGTATTTTGACTTTTATTGAGACTAAATACCGGCGGGTTCACCCCTGTCATGGATGGTTGCAGCGATTCGAAGTCATTTGGCGCAGCAGCAGCGAGTTTCGTTGGGCTATTGCTATTGCTACTAGCAAACGAATCTTGCGATTGCGATTTGCTTAAGCGATTGCGAATGTTCTCTGTGTTAAGCGATGAACTACGCATGCGCAATTGTTGCGTTTCTTTCAACAATTGTTGAGCTTGCTGTTGCAGTTTGAGGGCCTGCTCTTGAAACGCTAAAGCCTAGGAAAATAATTAAGGTTTTTTTTTAAATGTATATAAAAGTTTAATTTATAATATCATTCAAAGAAGATGAGTTGTGGCTCTGTATGTGACTTTCATTTGGGCATTTTGTAACATATCAATACTACCTATGCATTATCAAAACTTATTAAGTCCAAAACCTTGAAGAATGTCGACCAATTCGGATCACTCTTCACCTGTTCCTTAAGCTGTTTTCCCGATCCGCGCTTTTTAAAGAGCAGCAAAAAATAACGCTATACCTTTACCTCAAAAACCCCTATAATTGATTTAAACAACCCGTCATTTACAATAAGATCATCCCCAGTTTACCTGTTCCTCGAGCTGTTGTTCTCGCTCCGTCTGCTGCTGACTCATTTCCGCATCCTCGTCAAAGTCAAAGATCGTCTGCTTTGTAATGGCGGCGCCCATCTGTGTGTTCACGCCCGTCTGTTCAGTCATTCCTGCGTAAGCTGTAAATAAAATATATGATATGTCAATGTCGTCTGCAAACTCAAAGATTGTCTGCTAAGTCAGAGATCGTTTGCTAAGTCAAAAATCGTCTGCTTTGTAATGGCGGCGCCCATGGCCGTCTGCTCAGTCATTCCCGCGTGTGCTGTGAATGAAACGTATGCTATGTTTAATGTCGTCTGCAATTCAAAGATCGTCTGCTTGTTGATGGCAGCGCCCATCTATGCGTTCACGCCCGTCTGCTCACTCATTTCTGCGTAAGTTGCAAATGAAACATATGCTATATTTAATGTCTTCTGCACATTCAACGATCGTCTGCTAAGTCAAAGATCGTCTGCTTTGTAATCGCGGCGCCCATCTGGGTGTTTACGTCCGTCTGCTCCGTCATTCCCGCGTAGGCTAAAGGAAGAGAGACAAATGAATGCTATGTTAAATGACAAGTCAAAGATCGTCTGCAAAGTTAAAGATCGTCTGCTTTGTAATGGCGGCGCCGATCGGTGCGGTCACACCCGTCTGCTCAGTCATTACCGCGTAAACTGTAAATGAAACATATGCTATGCTTAATGTCGTCTGCAATATTCAAAGATCGTCTGCAAATTCAAAGTCAAAGATCGTCTGCTTTGTAATAGCAGCGCCCATCTGTGTGTTCACGCCCGTCGGTTCCGTCATTCCGGCGTAGGCTGAGAGGAGAGAGACAAAGGAACGTTATGTTTAGTGAAATTCAAAGATCGTCTGTAAAGACAACGATCGTCTGTTTGATGATGGCTGCGCCCATGGGTGCATTGAGGCCCGTCTGTTCAGTCATTACCGCATAAGCTGTAAATTAAACATATGCTATGTTAAATGTTGTCTGCGGAGTCAAAGATCGTCTGCTAAATCAAAGATCGTCTGCTTTATTGTAGCGGCTCACATGGGTGTCTGACGCCCGACTGCTCTGTCATTCCCGCGTAAGCTGAAAATGAAACATATGCTATGTTTGATGTCGTCTCCAAAGTCAAAGATCATCTGCTGAGTCAAAGATCATCTGCTTTGTGATAGGCGCCTTTTGGTGCGTTCACGTCCGTCTGCTTCGTTATTTCCACGTAGGCTAAAGGGAGAGACCAACAAATATATGCACTTACACTTGTAAATTAGGACCTAAAATGTCGGTGTATAGCACAGACTGAGAATTAAATAAAATATAAACAATTCTCGTATTATCTTTCCCTTGGCTTTAAATCCAGAGAATATAGCGGATCCATAAAAGAGGCAAATTGGATGAGTCAAACTTGTCAAATTCCATGTGTTCTATAATAAATGGCGTTGTGTTTTAGAGATATGGGTTTTTACTTACCAGCCAGACACCTAGATATGATCCCTAGCGGCAGCAGCGGATCCATAAGAGCCATCATACGCGAGGGCGAGGGCGTGTAGCGCACCAGTTGGCAGCCGTAGGTCGTCTGGATTCCTTCGGGAAGTCGGATGTTCATGCTCGAGGCGCGCATTGCTATGGCGATGGCCAAGTTGCCACCGGCGCTATCGCCGCACACGCAAATGCGCTCGCCTGTGGAACCTATAAATATCAAGCAAGACAAGTTTAAACTAAGTGTATGGATTTTTGACGGTAATAAGAAAGAAAATATAATTTGTATGTTGAAGGTCTGTGTTATCGCACATAGATACGCTCGCCCGTTTAACCTGTGTATAAAGCCGAAAATATGGCGATTTTGTATTGCTGTTGTATAGGGCTGGGTTGATATCCGCGCTGTCTCCGCACACGCAGATACGCTCGCCCGTCGAACCTATGTAAATTGCAAGTATGTTTAAGTTATTTTTTGTTTGTTTTTAAAACGCAATTTTAACGCATTGTGATGTCTGGATGCCTTCGGGAAGCCGGATGTTCATGCTCGAGGCGCGCTTTGCTATGGCAATGGCTAGGTTACCGCCTGCGCTGTCACCGCATACGCAGATGCGCTTGCCCGTCGAACCTGGGAATAAGTAGTACATTCAATATTGCGGTCACCAGTTTGTTCAAGAGTATATTCAAAACCGAGGAAATGATGACAAGCTAACGGCAACGCCGTCTAGTATTTTGTATTGTTAACGGTGTTTTTGCGTTAGTGTTCTTGGAACAAATGAGATTCTAATGTGCCTATACTTATTTTGTAACTACATTCTTTGATTTTGGAGAAGCAATAGCAATTGACATAAAGAGTACAAATAAAAATCAGAGTTTTTGAAACATATTTTAGGTAAATGGATAAGAAATACATACTAAACCATTTTTTATTGTTTAACGGTTATCAAGTTAGGTCTTCTTTTGTTTATCTACAATCGAGTTTTTGCCTTTGATTCCAATGTCTTAGATAACTTGACTTGTAATTGCCTTGTATTAGACTATTCAATGATAATAATGTAGATAACAAAATCCTTAAGTTAAATCTATAGAAGAGACTTGACGAATTTTCATGGCTAAAGCTTCTGATTTTATATACACTAGTAAATTTATATATTAAGATAGTTATCAAGCTCAAGAGGATGATTTTCGTCTAACTTAACATTAACCATAAGTTGATAGATACAAATATTCAAAATGCACAAGGCAATGTTTGCTAATGACTCATATATAATAATAATAATTTATATTAACAAACCTAATGCTCGCGCGTTTTTCAATGCCCAGCAATATGCAAAGAATGTCTCCTCAAAAGCGCGCGGAAAAGGATGTTTGGGTGCCAGCGAATAGTCGACACAGAAAATCGGGATTCGAAGCTCTTTGGCCCAGTGTCGGAGATAAACCTATGAAAATGAAGAAAAAAAATGATAACACGAAGTACATGTATATGAATGTTAAGCATAACAGATAATATAAGTACAAGTGTCCTCAAATCAAAAGTACTATGATATATAAATATGAACTGCCTGCACATATATTTATTATATGTGAAGCATAACAAGTATTATAAGTACATGTGTCCTCAAACTGAAA
>LQRL01124022.1:2058-16396 GCA_001703475.1 Hydroides elegans
ATTTACATTTTTAGCTTCTGGACATAAGACCTGATTCCTATTTCAAAGCATTTTCCTAAACAGGAGTATACCATAGTTTATAGTTTCATCCTTTTATACGCATAACATAAACTGTTCCGTTTCCGTTGGGCCTCAATACATATTCTGCAAAACATTTACGTTTTATTTCAATTATATAATATATAAAATTGTTTTAATATCATACATGAATAAAATAAGGCGTGAACCTTATGACGGGGGGTTGCGCTCTCCCACAAAATGGGGGAATAGAAATAGTGACGCTTTTCTATTATGCAGATGCGGGTAGTTTTATGTCTTTTTCTGTTTATGTCCTTTTTACATCACCCTGCAATACATAAAGGATGGAAAAACCCCTGGCTAAGACCCAGTGCCACTTTAATCTTTAATGCGTATGTTACATTGGCATAATTGAATGTGGGCATAAAAGTGGGATGGTGTGATTATATATCTTAATCTTGCGACTTCAAGTCCAGAAAATGCACTTTGCTAATTGCTCCCTCTTAGCATATTAAACTCTGTTAACGTTAGTTATTTAATGGTTAGTTTTAATATAATTAATATTTGCTACATTATATACTTATATCTTATGTAGTTAACAGTTTTAACGTGTATGGTTTATTTAACCGGGCACTCGCAAAGGGGCGACGTTGCTGAAACGTTTTAGTTTAGCATCCACCATCTTTTAGATTAATTTGTTGGTTATTATTAAACATTATTCATTTTTTTCTATAATGATAACTCCTTGAAGCTTCAACCAGAAGAACCTTATTGCCCATTTTAAAATATAAACTGGAGACAGTAGGCCAATATTTAGGAATCTATAATCTACATGCGATGTCTACACAATCGCATCTGGAGGCAAACACATCAAACAAAAAGCATAGGGCTTAGTAATTTTGAAATACAACGTTTCTACCTTACTGCGATACTAGATCGCCATCCCTATCGCAAATTGCGACTTTCCCTCTTTTCATTTACTTGAAAGAGTAATTTGAGAGATTATCCTATCATCATCATACAATATAAATGACAGCAATACAGTCAAGCTCTTTACGTACCAATAATGAACTACATTTACGTGTACGCGCGGATGCTTCTGATATAATTTCCATATGATAATTTTGTAAACCTATGTCAACGTTTCGAGTGTTCATAAAGAAATATTTACACGAGATCTGCTATTTCTACGGAGCACCCATGTTCAGAAACGTTAGGTAACGAATTTGTTTGTTTCGTTGTACACTTTTATCATCATACATAATTAAACGCATGATGAAATGTACATGTAGGTCTAGACATAGACAAAAGTAGGATATTTTAGCTGCATAAATATAATCAATACGATCTAAAAACGCCTTTTCATTTTAATCAATAATTGATAATATATTTGTAGACAGCGGCTGTTACTCTCAATGCAGATAATAAACAAAAATTATATTTCGATTGTGTCAGACAAGCCTTTTTTCGCTTAATAAAAATCGAATGATATAGTATTCAATAAGTGAGATTAACTTTTTGTTAAAAGCTTAATTATGTTTTCTATTTTCTACACCTTGGCAAATTCAATTAAAATTTAATCAAATTTTATTGCACTTTTAAGTCAAGTGATAAAAACAGCTATTTTTATTTATTTACATAAGGTATTGGATGCTAAAATATAATATGTCTAAATCAAAACTTATTTTGCTATACTGGAATTCTTACAAACCACTCGATTAATAGCGCTTGTCTCGAATTAAAGGGGATTTTTTGTTTAATTTGTATTATACCAAAATATATTAATTGTCCCATCCACATTCGACTCTTACTTATGCAAAATTGGCAACCGTTTATTTTCGCCAGGGTCCCCGCCAAGGGGTCACTAGGTTAGTGAAAAGAGCGATTTTGTAAAAAGTATATGCGGTAAAATCTTACAAACATCTCGGATAATATGCTCGCGAATTGTACATATCAGAGTCATATAGTCGGACCCTATAAATACCTTGTCTGTTTTCGACGACACAAATCTTTGCCATTTTTTTACCGCACATACAAATTCACCATTTGATAGATATTACTGAATCATTACTTGGGCCTTATCACTTGCTCCTTATAACTTAGATGAAAAAATATCATTACATAAAAATATCATACAAAGTTCTTCGTTTTTTTTTCTCTGTTTTATTGTAGATGGCCTTGCTTTTGCCCTTCGGTTCTCTATTCCCTCTTTCTTTTTCTCAGGAACGCCAGTAAGGTTGTTAATGGACTGGACTTATGATACATAAAGTTGTAGAACTCTTACATTTAATTTGTTCAATCCATTCCAGTTAATTCACGGAAATACATACACCCAGTTTCCCATACATCACCCTCGTTTTCATAGAAAAAAAACGTTGCCAAAATCTTTCCAGTTTCGCTCCATGTAACCCTAATGTACCTACCATTATAGGAATGCGAGGAATAAACACTATTTTCTGATTCCGCTATAAAATGAGATAACTGATGAGAATGAATCGAACATAAACATATCATCTGAGATTGATTTATTTCAATATCTATATTATCCAAATATAATGGTAGGATTTATTTTGCTTTTAGATGATGGATGTTGGATTATCAAGAAAAAGCCATGGCAGTTTCAGATCGTAATGAATGAATAGAATCTTATTGGATTAATCATCATATAAGCATTATCATTTAAAGCATATCTATGAAAGAGTTCAAACGGCTTTGGGTCAAAGTTGGAATGAGTTATTGCTGATACACGTTTACAATCAGTTTTTTTTCAACAACAAAAAGTATTTTCAAGATGAATAATTATGCAATAATTCATTCTTAAAATGACATGCCCTTATGAAACAAACCCTCGCTAATCGGGGAATTTCGTAGGAATCCCTTAACAGTTAAATCGATAATAAAATATCAATAAAATATTCCAATGGTCATTCACAACATTTTCAACAGTTCGTTTATACCTTTTCACTTGCATATCTTAAAATTGATACTTTACTTGACCTTCTAAAGTTTTGTTAAAAATGTCGATTTCGGGATGCGTCATGCATGGTACACAGTACTATTTTGCTTTGAAAATTCGAAATTACCGATTATCCGCTTTAACTCCTGAAACTCAACTACCAATGAAGGAAAACATGCAAAAATGCCTACCTGTATTTTATCCAAATACATTTGAGTCAAAAGAAACAATTTTTATTCCAAAAACCTCCTCCTGTTTTAAAACAATGGCGTTTTTATAAATACGTCATCAGGCCACTTCCTATTTTCCCCACTAGAGGACACTAACTCCTCATGCTTATGAATATGATCATGTGACATTTCACACATGCGCATTTACATAAAGGCCAATGAAAGGCTTATTTTGAAAGCGAGGCTCTACATCAGTCGCTAATAACTTATCTTGTATTGGATATTCAATCACGTTGCGTTGGAAATAACAGTTAAAACAACATCTATATTCAGTACGTATGAGGGCATATGTCTTGAGAAACTATATCAAAAAGTAGCCTCATTTTGAGCTATTTAGAATATACAAATAGCGCAAAAAGAGCAAAGTCAGTAGGACGTTAACCCAGTTTCGTAATGAATACTAATGTGGCCATAACAGTAGTTCGTAGACCTACTAATAGATGGCGTGGTGTGGAAACTTAGAAAAAAAGGACGCAAAGTTGACTCGGTACATTACCATAGTAACGGAACTGTTTCTCGACCAAAAGGCCGCACCTTTTGAGAGTCGTTTTTTGTTTTGTCGGTGCTATATATTTGGCTTAGAAATGCATTTCGGATGATGTATAGTTTTCGTTATAGACATGGTGGATTTGTTTTGAGACTTCTTTGATACTTTTCTTGAGATGTTTGTAACATATTGTTGAACCAGGTGGCTTATGATGAATTTTGTTTATTTAGATATCTTGTTATTTTGAACACGAAAAATGTTACGCCTCACCAGCGATAAATATACTAAGCGTTATTGTTTTGACTTCAACTTGTATTCACAACTGTTTACATTGAATAAAGATGATTATAACGGTAAACTCCTTCTTAAATACATTGTAGACAAATTAAAAAAGAAAAAGATTAATGAGAAATCATTAACATATGACTAATAGCCTATTCAAATGCATTTGATCATCGTGAACGTAAAATGAATGAAGAAATGTACATTAACTATACCAAATTAAAATAAAAACTAATTAAAAATTCTTTTTACAATGAATGGCTTCATTTGTATTAAGCATGATGCTCTTTATTTCCAACAGTATTACACTATGATAGGATGCAAAATGAAACAGTGAGGTTACCTGTCTATTAATGAGTGTGAAACGGGTAGTTCAGCTCAAAACTTGCAAGGAACTCTAATGTGAATATGAATTCGGGTTGTTTCGTTTCAAAGGAAATAACGCTATTTACATTAACATATATAGTATGACTTCATTTGCCATTATACTTAAATAATTACACTCAAAAACACGCAACTTAGCATGGAACATAACTTTACTGGGGAGAAATATATAAGTTTCTTGCAGCCTAATTTGGGAATAAAGTTTACATTATTGGAATTGAAAATAGTTGGCCCCTTTTGGCCTCTTTCTGCCATTTTAAAACCAATGTTTCTGTTCCTTGAGAAAAATATTTGGTGCGACGCAAAAAGGCCTACATATCTTGCCCTCGCGAAATTCATTTTGGTCCCTTGCAAAAGCTACCATATAACCATAGTTATAGCATAATACTATAAGTTTCGTTAATTTACATCAATTGACGCACAATATAGTCGTATTGAAACTAGGTTTCCTTTTATTTTAAAGAGTTTGTGAAGAGTAAAACCTGTTCCCTGCACTTGATATGGATAACAGTTGTATCAAACTCAGATTACAATGTAAAGATGTCATAAGACAAAAGAGGTCGAATTGTCTTTTTCTAGGAGCCGAAGTGTCTTCTCACGAGGGGACCAAATGTCCTGACGAGGGATCGAAGTGTCATTTACGATAAGTGCCGAAGTGGCAGGGGCCGAAGTGACCAAACCCCAAGATAATTGTGGCCCCTAGCAATATATATGTTAGCGCGAAACTTTGATTTCCAGCGAAACTTTAATTTCGCTAGCGAAACATTAATTTTTCTGATTATGTGAATATTTTGTGTCTTTATGTTATTTATTATGCTTGTTATTACAGTTTATCTTATACATATGTATAGCAATATATTCATGGTCGTCTAACCAAACCATTAAAAGCTTTTTGTGGAGTTGGGTTCTTGACTCAACTCACGGATAATCCTCTCTGGTAGTGTGCCTTATACCACTTATGCACATAATTGGATCAAAAGATACGTGAAACATAATGATTTAAGGCCAAACCCCAAGTTATGGCTCTCAAAGTATCTTAAATAAACTATTTTTTTTCTTACATCATCAGAGAAATTAATCTTTCGCTTGCGAAACTATAGTTTCGCTTAAAGGAATGTTTCGCTGCCACATACACATGGCCCCCAACAAATGATAGGTCGGTCCCTCATATACATGTACATACGGTCATGGATTTTGGCCATTATATTATTTCCCCCATGATATTCTATTTTAAATTATTATCGTTCATTACATTTGATAAATAATGTCAGTTGTTTAAAATGATATAATATTATAACATGTGGGAGAAAATAATTGTTAAAAAATGTCGTTTGTTTTAAGAATGAATTGAAAAAGAACAATTATGTAACTTTTCAATACTGCGTTTCCCCTAAAAACAATGGGCCAAACTCTGGGCCGAAAATTATACTCATATGAATAGCTCGTACGTTTATATCGAATTCAGGGTATCTGTATATAATGAACTGTAATTATAAACTTAATAAATAACAATACGACATAAAATATTTACGTAATCCGAAAAAATAATATTTCTCTTATAAAAGTTATTAGTAATTAAAGTTTTGCGCCATCATCTATAACTCTTGTCTCTTACTTCAATGCCGACGAGATCACAGTGTATTATTGATTCAAGTTGATTTTCAATGTCTTAAATTATAAGTATCATTACTAAACTTACATTATACTGTAAGTAAAGGTACACATTAAGATTATTTCTAAAAGCATTAAAATTGTTCTTCGTACGAAGTCGCTCAGAAACTGATTTCCGGAGTAGTGGTGCATAGATGTTGGTACGTGTATGGACCATAACTTGTGCACAGCGATTCGACATTGGGCGTTTACAAAACATTACCTTTGCACCCTCTGCACACCTTATTTCTGACTGACCTATTTTGAGTAAAAATATTCTTTTATATGTTTTTGTTAAATAACTTTTAGAACTAAAAGTTAGGAACACTGTGTTATATTCATTTAATTTAAGAATGTTTATGAGCATCTATTTTGCACGTCCTTTAGACACAGTTCTATTTGTTATAATTTGGATTCAACCTCTTGCGTATGAAAGGACAGGCTAAGTTGTAAAGTTATAGTATCAACCCGAAGAGAGGACGGTGTAAAGCGTAGACGGGAGGCGTCCCAGCACTGGCCCTTAGGGTACTCCTGATATGAGAGATCGGTAATATCATTTGTATCAATTCACTGCGTCCTGCCATCGAGGTGGGATCAAACGCATGAGGGCGCCACGCCGTTTACTCCATAATATTGACTAAGTGTATTGAGTAGTTTTGCCTGATTAATGGTATCAATATGCAGCTTGTGTCTGAACAAGCTACATATACATACCGAATAAAGATATATTGTGTTGATTTGTTTTATCACTGCCTGATAGACATCACCTTTAGATATGTATTTTACCATTTTATATCATAGTTTTATATTATAAAGTAAAGCTATAGTGACAAATACAGTAAACAGTCTGGTACATTACTTTTGACATAAAATTAATATATTATACCTATAACAACATACTCATAGGGGGTAAGAATCAACTGAATCGAATACGTACGTAGATTAGCCAGTATGCAAAGCTTAATAGTGTTCAGATTGTACCGAATGAAATCTTGAACAAGTGTGCTTGAACGGAATACACCATGGACGCTTATCTCAACCCCTCTGCACCAACAAATATCTAAACGAAACGAGAATCAAGGTATGATAGTAACTTCTTGTATTGCGCATTTATACGGATCATCGGACACGTTAATAACTACGACATGCCTAGGGTTCAGAACGTGTCATATGTGCTTGAAAATCCCGATGATTTCAACTCGATTAACGATAGTGTTGCTCAGTCCATTGTACAAAGTAAGATGACATATATCGAGATTAAGATCCTTGCCCTCGCGATGATGCTGGACGCAACCGTTTACGTCTTTCGGACTATGGAAGGACATCACGGTGGCTTCCGAATGATTGTGTGAATCGCAAATTGTACAAAAAATGCTTCAAGTTGAAAACATTTCATTTATATATTTTTGTACTTCTAACATTACAAATTACAAACTAGTAATTTCAAATAAAT
Source organism: Hydroides elegans (assembly GCA_001703475.1). Lineage (NCBI taxonomy): Eukaryota > Metazoa > Annelida > Polychaeta > Sabellida > Serpulidae > Hydroides > Hydroides elegans. The sequence goes on from LQRL01124022.1 coordinate 9,519, forward strand.
TTCAGTTTAACAAGGGTAGCTTCAAATCGATTTTAAAATCCCGTGATAATTAATGGGTTATTTTGAAATCGTTAAACCGGTAAATATATCAAGCCCTAAAATAAGGATGGCATTTGACAACATTCGCGTAACGTTTCATTCTTGACATTGTAGCAATAACCGTTTTTCCGTCGCGTACGTTGTGAGGTAAGGCTGCAAAACCCTGATTTGTTTGCTCAGTTGTTGGTTTATTTTCTTTATTGGATATTGGTAAGGTTTTCTTATTATATGATTTGAAGGTAAACACGTCTTTTCCACGCAGTTTAGACACCGAAGTTTGAAAGGGAACTTAATATCGCTATGTATGAAAAAGAACACATTACGCAACAATCGTAAAACATTATCAAGACGTAATTTAAATAGATGAATACTTACGTGCATGCAATAGGTACATAAACATATTCTGATAAATTATATCTCTTAACCGTTGCTTAAACTAAATTTTGATGTCAAATTGTCGATTGATTGTCGATGTTTATATACGACATATGAATATCAAGTTACGATGGCAACGTGATGTTTGAAAGTATAAACGTTGCTGAAGTTCCATATTGCAAAGTTGTTTATAACACAAAACCTGACTTTAAAACACGGCCAGCTTAAAATTTTTGAACAGATCATGCTAACATATCTAACTATTTATGATATAAGGGAAGAAATTAAAACATCGCCCTGCAATTTCGTTTCGATTGGAGGTTGTTATTATTTTATTTTAGTGTATATTGTTACATTTATTGTCAATGTGTACGTCATGCCTGCATTAGTATATTGTCTTTGGCGTCTAATGGTACGTATCAAATTAGTTACTTGAATATTGATATCATTATTGTTTATCATCTTTTTAAACCATTTTTGGAACCATTTTTTTTACATTATTTTGATATGGTCTAAACTATATGTATTTTATCGCAATAGCAATGACGGTAAGCGAAAATACGTTTGGCAATGGTTTTGTTATTAATTTTTAATTAATAGTTATGTTGTCAGTTACGAAATAAGCAATAAGAATACGAAATACCAAAAGACACTTTCGACATGTGCAGGAAAAATATGAACATTTATTTATATGACATTTATGAATATAGAAGTACATTATCAATTATCACAACACCCACATATATTATCAGTAGTTTTAACCCAGCAAACGTAAGTACATAACATCATTCTGTTCATCTCATTTTGCTAATCCAGAAGATTGGACATACGAATCTCTGATATACACCTTTGTGTTTCAAAAAGACAGCTACTCAGATGATAAATAAATTTGTCTTTCCAAGAATGGTTTGGTTGATGCATTAAATATTCATGTCAATATATGGTGTTTCATTATTATGCAGTAATATATCACTATGTATATAATATCGTCTATACTCGATTTCCTTTCATAATATGATGTTTTCATTTGCTTAACATTATCAAAATAACTACCTGCTATGGATAAACTAAAAGAGATTACAGTTTGATAGCCCTTTATGTCCTTTATGTTCCATGAAAATCATCAACAAACATTATTGTTCTTGTACTGATTACAGAATATGAACTCAATAAAATAAACAATAATTGCTTAAACACAGAAATGACATGTTTCGTCATAACAAACTTTAATATCATTATTCCTTGCTCACCACATACATGATCAGTATAATCTAAAATATAATCATATGATGAATTTCGAATTCTATGAAATGGCTAAATTGCATTTTACTCAAATCAAAATATCACTTTTTCATATAACTGGATGCAATCATGGGTGCAATTATCAACATTACATGGATTGAATGATTCATATTCTTATGTACAAACTCAATATGGTTGTAATATATGATTGCTTGTTCCTAACATTTGATTATAACCACGGATTGGTAGAATTTGTCTTCATGAATGCTTCAGAAATCTTGATCAAGTCATGCGTACATTCACCAATAAGGGGCATTGAAGATTTTTCAAATATGATAGTCTAATAGCAAGCTAGAGTATTCACACAATCAAGTATTCATCAATGCATTATGCACGTGAGAAAATGGGTATATGGGGTATTCATAATATCGGGATATCTATAGATAATTTAGGGCGTCTATTGATACCCTGATTTGGTCAGGGTAACACTAGTAGCCCTGATTTATTTCAGGATATCTATAGATACTGTGGTTTTTTTATATTCCAAAAAAAGTAGCAATTAATATCATTGAAGTTAATGGCAATCAGTGAGTCTGTACTTGATTGCAATGCACAGTGACATGTTTAACTCACACATCCGCTCTGAATATCACTCCCTCTAAGATCATTTCTAATCTTATAATGATTAATAATCAGGGTATCCTTAATTTTTTGAAGGCCAAAATCCAGGGTAACTTTAGATGCCTGAAATAAATAAGGAAAAATATAGGTTCCCTGACCCAATCAGGCATAGATATCCTAGGTTATCTATAGATACCCTAAAATCATAGATACCCCACAACATATACATGGTGCATGGTACATTTTTTTTAAATATCGATTTGCAATCAAATTATACCAATGATCAAATCAAGGTTCATGACAAAACAATCATATTCGCTTCTCTGACATATAGATTACTTCATTAAGTTTTGATGATCGTTCGTTCATGATTGACTCCACCGCTTACTGTTATTGAACAGTTTGAATAGTTTTAGTTCGATAACTCAAATTTTTTTGACAGCGATACGTGTTAATATTTTTGCATTTAGAAATACCATGCAATTTCAAATTAAAAAAACCATGACACTCACGATTTACTGAATCAGATATTAATATCATCTTCATTTCATCATGATTGAATTTGCAACAGTTAATGTTGCTTGTCCAATAGGTAAATATTTTGGGTTGTATCAATTGTAATAATATTGATTCTAGTATATTACAATCGTTTCGGTCAACAGTTATATAGTCAATTGTTCAGCTATATGATTCAACTGATCAAGTTGATTTACTTAACAAATCAGCAGCACACATTTCATTACTCCCTATTTTGTTACCTTCAACAGTAAGTGTTGAGATATAAATAATTTTTCCGTAAAATTCATCATCATGATACAATTATTACAAACATATTTTTTGTCATAAAACTTCTATGTAAATTCTTTGGGATACCGTTTTGTTAGAGATATGGAAGCACATGATCAACGACATATTTGACAAGATAGGCTGTATTGCAGATCAGTTATCCTGCTTACCGCACTTCCTAATCTCAGGAACTAACATGCAAATAAATAAGCCTAAAATATAATTAAATCAATGATTGGTTACAAGTATTACTTACAATAAAAACATCAAAATCAACATGTAAATTGATATGGCAAGAATATGAATGGACAATTGCCTAATTATACTTCATGCGATATCATATTATTCAAGCTACAATTATTATAGTCGAATTCATCTTTTTAAATTTGGTGAATGTAACTTTGCTGTGAGCGCTTGGTACTTTATCTATATAATCGTTTTACAATCTGAAACAATATGATAAAGAACTAATGTTTTGTAAACACTTTCTGATAACAGCACTACTAAATTCCCTCCAATGAAAATTCTAAAACAGCAAGATATATCTAGTAATCATATCTGAGAAATATATTTCATTCCATATTATGTTTATATTTTATATTGACTTCTTATTGATTATTACCTTCAGACAAATAATATATAGTTTTATCAACATTGTTTATGCAACGATTTATAAATAGGAAATAACATTTTGAATGCCGAAAGCCAAAGATTACTATTGATGTGTCACTTCGAGTTAATAATAACTTAATTAATATGTAAATGATTAAAACTGAACCATCTCAATAACAAGGATTCGAACCTAAACAGGCTGGTTGCTGCAGATTCGTTGTGTTTCTGCATTAGCCGTTAGTCGTAAGCGTTATAAACTATATAAGCAATATATAGAGCAGTGTTTCTTTGCATGGTGTACTTTAATGAATTATGAATATGTTTAATATGATTTCATAACAATTCGTCTATTTCTAAATAATCAATAAATATTATAGCGCAATAGATATGTATAATTGATTGCATGCATATTTTAAGGAAAAAATGAGTCCGGGTGATAGCCCTCCATCTATTACATTTTCAAAGAAACAATATGTGACAAAACGTGTCCAGCCATTTATTCTCTAATCCTAGATTTCCTGGCAGAATGGTCATATGATAAATAATTTCTGCAAAGTAATGACAAATGTTGTTGGTTTAGTATTTATGACCGGACACTTTATGGTCAGCAATTGTATGACATATTAGGTTACCTTTGTAACGGGAAAACACAGGAATACCACTAGCCACAGCAGCAAGACGTGCGTTGGGCAGAGACGGGTCCATATTGTCTTACAAAGCGAGGGTTCTAAACGGACTTAGCAGCAAACATGCGATATGAGAAAAAATCTTAAATTCAGTAATTTAAGTGTCAACAGATATCAAGCATTAAGGAACAAAATGCCAAAATTCCATATTAAATGGTATATCTTATGGCAAAATGATATTGGATATATTGACAGCTGTGTTCCATGGCATATTTGGGCCATGCATGTCATGTTCGAAATATTCGGAAATATTTCACGACAAAAACGACGAGTAGCGTAAGGGCACTCGAGAACGCAGAATCGGTTTCGACAAAACCCACGTCAGATTTTATACGACCACTAGAGTATCGCGCGCAAAAAAACTGGGGTCCTATTATTAGCGCAAAATGAGTACGTTCCAGGGGTAAAATTTACGATCGAAATGAGTGTTTATTGATAAAGTTCCCCTGTTCCTCTGATGTAAGTGCTTAGTACTCTACTCTAAAGTGGCCCGCCCTTTGATGTCCGTGGGCCCGTCTTCACTTGGAGTGATTTTTCAACCGGGCAAAAAAAGTGAAAGTGCATATGGCAAGGGGATGGGTATTTTTTGTTTTATGAGAGTGTGCCATAAAGTTCTTAAGGAAGCACTGTATCTATTTGAAAAACGACGAACGGCATTTACAAGCCACTATTGCATTTTATGGCTGTTGAAAAAGGTTTTTTCGGTGTGTCGTTCAAATACTACGTAGCAGTGTTGTGCTTGGAGTCTCATTATGGCTTAAAGTTCTAAAATGAATGTCCTACTTGGGAATGAGTTAGATATTATACAATTTTCTGCTGATATTATTCGATTTTGATTATGATATGTTCATGTTTATATTGTAATCAACGTATAAAATGAGGGTGTGGTTTCACATGCGTTTAAGAAATAAGATTTCTTTGATGTTTTACTACGTGTTCTTGTTGGAAACTAAAATGCGCTAGTAATTTAACACGCAGCGAACGTTACAGGGATATGTCGCAAAAGCAGTTTGCGCCCTCGGGCGTACTATACTTAGAAATCAGCGCCCGACAAAATAAACGGTACGCTAAGTACTGGTATAGGTAGAACAAAATCAATAACTTTCAAATGAGAATCAATCAAACCAAATACATGTATCTATATCGTAATTGATTGCGCCCTTACTCAAATGAAACAACACACATTAGTTTTATGAAAAAGTTTAATAGTCAACATATGAGATTTTGTGTTCTCACAATATATATGGCACAATACATTCACGACCATTTGTACAAACATATTTTTATTTATAAATACTATAATGTTTTATTTTATACACAACATACATAGTCAGTTTATAACCACACAATGTCTACCACGTAAAACTATATTACTTTGTTTCATATGACCCATGATATAATATAAGCATGGTTTGCGTCAGATTTATAGTGAGTCAAGTTAGGTATATAATATAGCAGATTTGAGCATATTTAAATATAAATTCCAAAACTTACATGTTACTTATTTTATGCTCTATGAGCTAGGATATTATATATTTCAAAATCGTAAATCTAAATACATTGCCAAGTGCGATGTTTAATTATGTTATACGATCAATAAAATTTGTAATTTTGATTTCTGATAATTAAATGATGATTGCAATTTAACAACCTAAAAAGCTTGATGTCAGATTTCATCCCAAAACACAATTTAAACGTCTAATTCAATATACATGTACGTATTTATTTTAATGCAAACATTTATATTGATCTGAATAGCGTTAACATTGGATAAACTCAATCAAGTTATTTACTTTTTTTTAGGATAAATAAAATGTAACCAATTTTATGTCGATCTACATCCATCCTGTTACACAGCGCCTCTAACGGTCAGTAGGGAATTAGAGGTACTGGGTAGCAGAATAAACTACATCCAATTCAACTATTATAACATTCACGATGGATATTCAAATTCAATTTATATACATTGCGCTGTATTTCATTTGTGTAAAGCGGCTAGATTAAATTCGCATCGACGGAATAAGCAAAATATTAATAACCTGAGCAAATGATAACACAAAAGCAAACAAATCTCATAACATCATAATAATAGCAAGCATAATATATGTCTCTCAACAGGGATTATGAAATAACACAATTTAATGGTAAGAGCTGTTCCAAAACCAAGCAAGCTTTGTCAGTTACTTTTATCCAAGCCTACCCAGCAAAAATATGCTTAATGTCTGATATATAATTTATTTTACATGTGTATGTTTTTTTCGACGACATTCGAGTTTTGTCATCTTATATATGGCATGTTAACATGAATCCCGAATTTATTTGGTGCTATTGGTTCATTTGACTAATTTATTAGTCGAGATCAAAATATAGATGAATAAATTTGATTTAAATTCACTCAATTGTTCCAATTTTTCCAAATAATTGATGTTGCTCAATGATGTAAATTAATGCAAAATTGATCATACATGTAGAAACTACCTATTATTCCGCCTTGTATTTTAACAATATGCAGGCCTA
>LQRL01124024.1:0-14280 GCA_001703475.1 Hydroides elegans
CTCGAATACCGCGAAATTTCTAGAAAGCAAACCCGTAATGGCGCTTCAACTTTATAAGTAGCGGGCCATTCGTGCTCCAACGGACACATTTCTAGTTTATATAAGGAAGGGTGATCGAAGAAAGGGGAAATATCAGGAAATAAGTGGGAATATTGGAGGATTAATAGGGAAAGGGGAAGACGGACGATCGGGAAAAGGGAAAACGGACGATGGGGCAGACAGAAGAACTTTGAGAAAAGGGAAGAAAGACTATGGCGAAAAGGGAAGAAGGGAAAAGGGACATGAATAACTGTCCTACGGGAGTGGGAGGCTATGTATGTCTTATTCAAGGCTTTGCTAAATACTCTCCGAGTCTCGCCATTTCATTAGATAAGACCCCTGCTTGAATAGAAAGGATGAAGGTGTGGCAATATGTGCGTATGGTGAGAAGTGCACAGTGACTAGAGAGGAGGACTAAGGACCGCACCACGGGAAAGGCACTTGACTCTAGTTGATTCTAGATGAGAAGCAAGGTGGTAAGGGGGAAGGGACACAGGCCATACTAACTGAAACTTACTCAATCACTCACTCAAACACATACTATGTTCGCCGCAAAAATTACTGTTGGGACCACAAGCAGTGGATCCTTCTCTGGTATGGGCTTGGGAAGATTAGAGGAAAGAACTAGGTGAGAAGGTTGGACACCCGTTTAGAAAGATCCCCCTTCGGAACTGCGGGTCAAAAGGTGGGTGAATACCTGGATAGACGGTAAAAAAAATTAAAAAAAAAGGTTACATAAATCATGATATTTTCTCTAATCCTTCACAAGATGTGATTTTTGAAATATATGATGAAATATATAAAGATTACATATTTACGCTCACTTAATGAGTGATTAAATGGTTTATTCATAAATCTGGCCAATCAATGCTTCTGTCCTAGTTAAATTCACCAATTGAACCAGGAAGTGATTTAATAAATGTTTCTATTTTATTACGAATTAATGTGATTTTTAAGGCACTAACCCAAGCGTAGGTGGTTAGAATTATATTTATTGGTCGCTATAAATAACCATGATCGCAATTTTTTCACCGACACTCGGACAGGAAGATAGTAACTCACATTGGCTATTTAGATATGTAGGATGTCCGTCAGCCTATTTGTAGCAACATTTTAAAAACGTCCGAACTAGTAATGTTTCAATATTTGAGTTTGACTGGGCAAGAACTTTTTAATTGATGGTCGTAGAGCTAGGCTGAAATCCATAACTTAAATTGGCGGAATCAGCAAAAAAAGGCAAAAGATATAAACAGAAAAATGAACCTTACTGCTTACTGGTACTGTTGAATTGATGGTCATAGACATACGGTTATAGGCTAAAGAAAGTTTATTAAAGGTTTATTTTTTTCCAGAAACATTAGTCAGAGTCTTTACGGGCAAAAGCTTTAGGAGCGTCTGTCCATCGCGACATAATTAGGCCCCAACCCATAAGATAGGGGCCTATAGAGTTTGGGTGTCCGTCTATCCGTCCTTCTGTCCGTCTGACTGTCATCGCTTTCTTGTACGGACCATTTCTTTTGAACGGAAGGTCGTAGCGACTTCATTATAAGCTCAAATGAAAGGTCCTGATGTGTAGATGTGCCTTTTGGCCAGATTCAGCCCCCGGAAATGGCCGAATTTGGCCAAAATGTCCAAAAACACCGGTTTTTCGAAATATGAGCTTGTACTGGCTAGATCTTTTGAACGGAAGATCATAGAGACTTGGTTTTAAGCTCAAATTAAGGGTGCTGATGTGTATATGTGCCTTTTGACAGTTTTGGCCAAAAAATGTCCAAAACACCGTTTTTTTTTCGAAATATGATCTTGTATGGACTAGAAATTTTGAACGGAAGGTCATCGAGACTTGGTTATTGGCTCAAATGATAGGTCTTGATGTGTAAATATGCCTTTTTTCATAAAAACTGAAAGTGGTGAAAATTGATGCGATAGAATCAACGGAAAGACGAGACTAATCTTTGGACAGTTTTGGTCTGTTTGTGCTACCCAAAACACTTTTTCTCACTAAAATCAAGAATTATTATAAGTGTCGATTCTCGAAAGGATTTTTTTGTGAAAATAAATCAGCGACATTAAATAACTGTTTAACCACTTTCTACCATTAAATCATAACAGGCGTATATTTTTATTTGTTTGAAACAAGACTTTTATAAAATGGAAAACAATTACCATTCGAGGTGTATCGGTAACTGTTTAAATATTAAAGTATATTTATTGCCTGATACGACATGTTCTATGATTACACTTTCCATATTATATTCTCTTTGGAATTTTTAACTTTATTGCTACTTTTATTTTTTTGGCAGTTCCCACCATACTTACCATAAATTTTATCGTTCTGAGATTTTTTTTACATTTTTTACCTTCTTTACCCTCATTCATAAAACCTTCAAAGCCCTGCACCCCCTTCAAATTGTAACTGAAATTTAACTTTTAAGGGTGCTTTCCTGAACTATTGATACATTATGAAACATTTTGTCAGCACTCTGTTGTTGAGAGCTAAAGGATCCGATCTTAGTTTGGAACGATGTAGAGGGGGTTGGTTAGTTAAGCAGCTCATATTTCATAGGAATTTCATTATTTATTTTCTTTTATATTCTTAAATGGTAGGCGAATGGTTTGGCTATAATTTTTAAAACACCAATTATAATTTTGATAAGTCCAATATAATACACTCGAGATTGTCCCCTACCACAAGTCATCTTAGCCACTATATAAGATTGGAACGATATTTACTTTATAAAGGCATCCATGTGCACTGTCATATTATAAAGGGGATAAATAATGAATCTAAGTGAAGACACTCTGAGTGACCACATGCCTTTTTCAGGGTCGTGTTTTAATTCATATAGACTCTATTGGTAGACTTTTATATTGTACTCATATTTATGCATTCAGGACTTGTTCATTCGAGTATGACATTGCAAATATTTATAGACTCTGATTCATAAACTCTTTTAACGTGTTAAGTATAAGTTATTTTCATTGATTTTAATCAGAATTTTGATTAATCTGATAAGAATATATTGGTATTTTTAAATAAAAGTATATTACAAATGGCGCATGACCTTTCATAAGTTATGCCTTGACGAAACGTCATCTATCAACATAATTCGTCCGTTTTGTATTTTTTTTACACATTAATAGTCTGTTTAAACAGGAAATTTGCATTTGAATTTACTTCTTAAAAGACGTAATAAAAAAAAGATCGATAATGATTAAGACTATGCATCATTTTTGTGTGACTAAAGCTTAGAGTGTGACCAGTCAAGAAGTGAATACAAATATTATGATCAAATAAACGTGAAAATTGTATATCTTGTCCCTGTTTGAAAAAGAGAATCATTACGTATCGGATAACGTATGAGGTCCGTTCATCAATAAAATATTGCACAGTTCCGAGGCACAGCCGAAAGGCTCCTATTAAATGTTTTTATTAATTGAGTTGGCCGAGTATTTTAGCCGACTTAGTTCAGAATTCTACTGTCTATTATTAAACAAAAAAATGGATCACGAAAGCAAAGGGACTGTAAACTCATAAGACACTTGGTCGTATTCATTTTCATAGCCACAACGGTCTATTTCAATAAAAAGTGTAATGAACATAATGCACATGGTAAATATCGTTCCAATCTTATATAGTGGCTATGATGACTTATGGTCGTGTTCAATGTCGATTATAACTTATTTCGCTTTTTATAAATAATGGACAGTAAATATGCAATGATAGCTAAGCCATTCACCTACCATTTCAGAAAATAATAGAAGATAAATTATGAAATTCCTATGAAATATGAGCTCCTTAACCAACCCACCCCCTCTACATCGTTCCAAACTAAGATCGGATCCTTTATGTCTTGTGCACACCAATTTCATTTAAAACATAACGCAGGTTGTGCAAGAAATTCGTTGAGGGCCTTACATTTTATGCTTTAGTTTCGTTTAGCCATGTGGCATAATTATGAAGGCAAATACATGCATTTGTGAATACGATATAGATTTTAATATACATGTATTTGGAAATCCTAAAAAATGTCAAGTCAAGCAATGCATGCTATTAATCGAACCTTTTTTAGAACCCTGCACACGAAATTAAAGCGCCTACAATAACAAGGATGTAAAACATTTCTCAAAGCCAACGATCCTTAACAAATTTATATGCTGTCTCGTAAATATGAAAACTTAATGACTTTATTTCACGCGTTTGCTACATTTTGTGGTTAGAGGACGCATTCAGGTTCTAATAATGGTTCGCATTATTTTTATCTGTAATTGAAATTTAAAAGAGGGTGGACAAATTGAAATACACTCGGGTGTTCTATGATCAGGTGCACACCTTTATTTTATTTATGTTACGGCGATTTTTATTGTTTAAATTACTTTATTATAGCAGTGTTAATCATTGCTGTGGTTAGGTATGGTAGTTCTGTATATATGCCTGAAAGAATTGTTAAAATCGACCAAAAATTTACAAAATTACAAGTGATTTTGTGGAGAGAAAATGCCTAAAAACGTATGTTACGGTGGGTCATTTTAAATTTACAATACATTTGGTGACTTGGAATTATTGTTTTAGAGACATTGCTATAAAAAGAAACATATATTATTACAAATTAACCATTTACCTTTGATTTTAGACAAATATATCTTATATACATTCCTTATTTAGGTGATTATATGGAACTCAAAGTAATATCATGCCATGTAACAGATTTTGTCTTCTTTTATCATCTCGAAATGTGTGCTACTCGTTCGTCGACTAATTTCGCGATGATTTACACATTTTCTCGCATGAACCTAAGGACATTATTATAGAGTTGGAAGAAACAACAATTACAAATGAAGGTCATACCATCTTATAATTATGAGCATTTATGCTATGCCACCCTAAGTGTGTCAATTTTTTGTAGCGTAACGAACCAAGTGGGTTTAAGAAAAAGGGATAGGCGTTGTGGTCAAAATTATATATCTAATTGCTAGCTTTATGATAGATGGATGAAACATAAATCATGAATTTGAATACGAACATTATCACACGAAAAATTCATGGAAAATTTGTTTGAAGCGTAACGAACCGATTGTAGCGTAACCAACCGGACAATGCAAACCCCTTTAAGTTACACAAAAACGCTTTTAATTGTAGATTATTCGTTATAAATTATTTCTTTTGAGCGTTTAAAATAAGTTTCCGATGACATCGAATATCTTTTTAGTAACATAAGGGAGAATTTGTCTCAAAATACAATTTTCTAATAATTTTCAAATATTCCAAAATAGGTTTTTCATTAGCTAAATATAATATCGTAGGGCTTTATTTGTTTAAATTATAAGTAAAAAGTGACTATAAAGTGAAGAACAATAAGCAAAAAATAATTTTTAAGAAAATCATAAATGTGGATTTTGTAACGTAACCAACCAATTTCTAAAATGAATATATTTTTTTAATATTTTGGTAATGCAGAGTTTAAACAAAAATAGTTTTGTTTAGATATATACGAATTATCCCATGCTTCTCCATTTAGGCCGCTTTGGTAGGTTTAAGTACATTTCATAACTATATTTACCACGTTTCTTGCAATAAACTGTGGCCATTCATAATAAAACGAGAAAAGAGTCTTTTGACCCACTTTCAAGCTCTACTTTTACATATAAGTTCAATTTAGGTATAATACTGCAAGAAATATGCTATAAATACATCATATCAACTTCATAATGCTAAATGAATGAACTTTAGGTTTTCATTGAATCGAACCTGTAGCGTAACGAACCGACAAGTTAAACAGAAAGCTTTAAATCAACGTTTTAAAGGCATGCAAAATACATATAATTAATCATCAGAGCCAGCATTATGTTTAGAAATTATAGTCGATATTGATTTGTTCAATCAAGATGTCTTTAAAGCCCCAATTACAATTATTTTCAAAAACAATCCATTTTGGCGACGTTCAACAAAAAAATGCGTAATTTCAGCAGAAAATTTATAATTACTGTATTCATATAAACCCACACATAAAAAGGCAATTGAAATCTATAGAGGAATCGGTCCTAAGCCTTTCAAAATTAATTTTTGAGACAAAAAAATGCATTTTTTAAGTATTCGGATATGACGTTTGAAATTCGAATATTTCCAAAACTACTTGTATTTAAACGAAACCGCTTTGTTTATGAATTATCTAGGGCACAAGCAATAATTTGGAAACATAAAAATTAGTCTACCACCAACTTCATTTCGAGGCCAGAGTGACCCCCTAAGTGTGCACCTGATCATAGAACACCCGACTGTGTTTTTCCAAACTTATTTTTTGTATGATTTTCCTTCTCGATAAACTCAAAAATAGATAGCTACATTATATTTGGTGACTCGTATTAGAGTAAAATGTGTGACATCTAAGAAAAGTGTAAGTTAAATCAATAGATTATATATAAATTTATAATGTGTTTTATCAATCTATTTTGAATTTCCTCTGTATAAAGTATATTAAAGCTTATCACTAAACAATTTCATGTAACTTCTCACTTCGGCTTTAACATTTGTGTATAAAGAAACATATATGCATCATTGATACTTTATGTCCTGCAAATTATCCTAAGGCTCGAGGATATAAGAGAGCCCTTCATAAAGTTTTCATCAAAGATTATAAACTGTATAAAGGGCAATTTATCAAAAGTGGGTAAAGTATTTATCAAAAGTGGGTAAAGTTCATTTGAGAGATGGTGCCCTTATACCGTTTTCACCCAAATATATAAATTGCGTCTCCTCGTTTTTATGAGGTTCTGACATATATATGCTTACACCACCGCATGTGAAATGATACATTTTATTTTAAGTCTGCTGTGGTTTGATCGTTCGGCCTTGTTTCCAAGGTGCAGCCCAGATCTAAGCACTTAAATGACGAAAATATCACGTTAAAAAACTGGTAAAATTGTATGGGGAAGGATAGATGCTTTTAAGATTTCCACTGTAACAGTTTCTCCTGACCTGATCTTATAACTAATCTCAAACGATGTGCTTAAAAAAACATGAAAATGTCTATTGATTTAAACCCTAAAAATGTTTGGATGAAGATGTATTGGAAACACAGCCTGAAGCAGCAAAATGTAATTGCGTTATTCGCATAGCTTTAGTCGCCAATTATCCTATACACAGTTATGTGTATAATTATGTCGGTGTTTTTAAGAGAAGTCTTGAACTGGATCTAAAACCCAGGGACGAATTCTGACATATCTAAAATCAAATCAATGTGGAAGAAGTGATTAAAAAATATGGAAATTTAAAGTAATAAAAAGATTTTTTTCACGAGAATAATGACCGCGCTTAAGAACAGAGAACCAAGCTATCAGCAGTTAGCTGAAGTGCACGAAATAAGGTTCAAGGTTTGAATCCTCTGTCCATTAGCCGACCAAACAAATTTATGCTCCTCGCCTAATGACTCCTTCCTTCCTTCTGGTCTCCATCCCTTCGTTCCTTCATTCGTTCCTTCTATCTTGTCTTCCTTCCATCGTTCCTTCCTTTCTTCCATTCATCCTTCCTTCCTTCCTTCTTTCGTTCCTGCTTTCGTTCCTTCCATCTTGTTTTCCTTCCTTCCTTTGTTAGTTCGTTCTTTCCTTCTTCGTTTCTCCTTCCATTGTTCCTTCGTTCCTTTTTTCGTTCCTTGTCTTCCTCCGTTCGTTCCTTTCTTTCTTTCATTCCTTCCTTTCTTTCATTCATCCTTCTTTCATACCTTCCTTTTTACTTTGTTCCCTCCTTCCATCGTTCCCTCCTTCCATCGTTCCTTCCATTCTCCCATTCATCCTTCTGTCCTACCTTCCACCAGTTCCTTCATTCTTTCATCCATCCATTCTTTCTTTCGTGTCTTCCTCCCTTCTTCCGTCCTTTCTCCCTTCCCTCTCTTTGTCCTACTTTCCTTCCGTTTTCATTCCTGCCATGCTTCATTCCCGATAAGCCGTTTGGAACGATTTCGAAATATTTTTTTTCGATGCGTCGAAATGTTCTTTTGGAATGTGTTTTGGAAAAATATACCAGCTTCGTTTGTTCTATGTCAATGATATAATTCCCATAGAATTCTACATTTATAGCGACATAAAATTAAGTTCAATTCCATTTTAATGATTAAATAAACCCCTGTGCTTAATTTAAACGCAACAAAAATGAAAACCCTAAAAGAAGGGGCTCGCACACCATACATGTAGTACATTACCCCTTCTTCGTGATATACACACTTATCATAAAACGCTTCTGCACAGATTGTAAAGTAAATGAAGCAAACGCGACACATAATAAATGTACCTTTGAATATTAAGGTTTTTACGCTATGCAACGACTGAAAATGAAAATACGGTGCTCTGTAATATAAGATTCGTTTGGTGTGACATACGGAAAAATTTGAACCGTTTGACGCACGTACATAAGATATGTTCATAAGTGTGGATAATTCGAAAATATTTATTCTACGTTCCTATTAAACTCATAATCAGTCTTTCAAAATGCGTAAGCAAGAATGTTTGGAGAAACGCGAATGAACATAATTGATGTTTATGAAGGATAAAAGGGACATAATGTGTGAAAAAGAAATTAATCATTTAATTAATGTTAATAAAACACATAGTTATTTTCAAAGCGGAATGTCATTTTGAATACGGACGAAAAACTCCTTATGACGATAACTTTGCGTTTGTGGTGTTCAACAAGTTTGAAGCATAGCTCTGGATATATGTCCTCATAAAGACCTAGTTTATTAAAACCAAAGGATGCAGGATGATTAAACGGATTGTATTGATGGATTGAATTGAGAAAAAAAAATATCAAAATGTATGCAATATGGAGAACGCAATCAGACAATATAACTTTAAGATGTTTTCGGCATTTAGTGACCAATTTATGGCCAATGGATAACGGATTTAATATACAAAAACGGATGGATAGTTTTGTCTATGGATAACAAAGCTACCGTTATTGTGCACATCAAAATCAAACGCTATTGTCATATTGTGAACAAGAATATCGGCTATAAAAACAATTTGAGTAGAAAAAAGTCCTTTTGATATTATGAAATTGCTCAGCAAAAGGATATTATATGTTAGATGAACATTTAGTATGTCATTGATTTAATTCATGTTCGGATAAGACCAATAACAGTAGAAAAGCAAATGTTGTAAACTAAGACACATATTCAATCAGTCCGGATTTTTTAGACTTGAATGAAAAACATCTACAACAGTCTAAATCTAACCACAACGATCGGATCGTATATCCATAACTCAGTACTATATACTGACTACGTTCGAATTTTATAAGATATTGCAAATATTCGAATGTTTTTGTATACATTTAGACTTCGAAAGAATCGGAAGTATTGTAGACATTACCTTAAATTGAAGCAAATGTGAAGTATATGGATAATAGTTTGAATATATCGATACCTTTATCCACGCGAAATCATATTGGTAAACCTAAAATGTAGTTGTTCTATTCATCAATGATTATTACTTTTGACTGACAATTTAAAACATAAAAACTCAAAGAAGAGCACCTAAAATGTACCTTTTCGCCATACCATATCAGTATTATTAATGGGGTACATTGTGAGAAATTATCTAAACCAAACAAAGACATTTTATCTAAGCAAAGACTGATGAATCGCAAAAACAAAGTATTAAAGACCGAGCTCAGGTATAAAAGGGGCGAATCCAGACCAATCAGGGCATTCATATGCTCATTAGTTTCAGTTGAACATTCAAAAATGGATAAGCGTTTTTTTATATTTATTCATATTCTAGGTTCATTCCATAAATGAATTTTTGTCCATTGAAAGAATACTTTACCTTGCAAACTATTATTCCATTTTTAATGTTCAAAGATTTACCATAACTTTAAAAAGTAACGTTTAATCAAATACATTTTGAAAAATTTAAAATTATCACGTGATATACAAACATTGTGAACGAATCAAATACAGGGGCCATGGAATGACTGACAACTTGTCAAGGGTAAATGCTGAAATCCCGACCGCAGTTTAATGGTCAATTTTCATAAATACTCGCGCTTTGATGCATGCAAACAAACCGCAGTGCTATTGAACCTTATTGTAGCGATAACAAGGCAGTGTACAGTAAAGAGCGATTAAAGTCAATCACTGCCTCGTTAGAAATTAGCTTTATGACTGTTATATAAACAGTCAAGTTTGTTGGACAACAATTTCACAGCAAGGCATTGATTTAAATTATTGATGTATAGGGCGGGACATTTAAATCCAGAAGTTAACAGCTCATCTCGCCAGCCTAGGCTGAGACGACCGTCTTCAACTCGGCCTTTAAATTGAGATAAATGAGTATTAAGACAAACCATAGACGTATGAAGAAGATTTGATTCACTTTCAAAAACAGGATATTTAGAAAGAAATATTTATATTACATATGATAGGTGCATTTAAAGTATACAAGAAACGTAATCGCAATGCACATTAAAGACTCTACCATCTAGTCTCGTTGAATGAACTTTAAAACTTGAATATATAGTGTTAAAAAATGTGATATTTTACATCAAGTATTTATTTATAGTCATTTTAAAAACTTTATTGAATGAAGATAAAACCACATTACCTGTCGCTTTGCTAGTTTACCTTGCCAAATAAGACTATCCAGGTTTGAACCTGCATTATAAATGTGAATGACTCTTTTTATGGACTTCATTGCAATATTATATTAAGTTGAATATACTTTTATTTTGGAGCATAAAATGAACTGATGCAATATATATATATAGTAAGAAATGTATTATTGTTTCTATAGTAGTTGATGCCTTAAAGTATTAAAAACAAACTTGACTGTACTGTGTAGATTATTATTGTTATACGCGGAAATATATATGCTTTAAATATGTAATCGGATCAGAACAAGTAGCAGGCTTTAAAAACTCTTTGGAGACACTTATAACCACACATATAACCACATATATAACCACCTCGCAATGGAAATGACGCAGTTTCCGGTCAAAAAGGAACGCGGTAGCACCAAACGGAAAGTGAGCGATAAAACAAGAATGGGTGACAATCGGAGAAGGAATGGCCACATGTCAATTGAGCAAGAACAAGAGCGCCCACTGGCGAATAGACAAGGAAGTGACGATAGTGGGATTATACCCTATGAGCATGATTGTGTGCGCATTACGTCCATTGGCTCGCTGCTTGCTGAACAGCTTTCAGGAGGTCATTATGGTTTATTGTTTTGTTTAGTTAAAGAAATGTGAATGTATGTTGGGAAGATTTGATAGGAATTAAGTCACCGCCATAATTAGATAATTATCCATGACCATAACCATGAGTCATTATAAGCAATAGGCATTTGGTGGCACACTGTCCTTGGGCAGTCTTGTTATAATGCAAATATTTAAATCAATAGTATAGCACAATTGATGCTCTGGCTATTTGTTTCGATGCATATGTCATCAGGTATACAATGAGCAACCATATTTTCATATATTGTGTGTCGATATAGAATTTGGATTTTCTGTCAAACTAATAATTATCAAAACAAGGATGAAACAGAGGAATACGTAGTCTCTATTGATTCTCTGATTCTATTCCTTTTCCCCATAAAACTCTCAATTTCTTTAATATTAGTGTTATATAAGTTACGCTCATTTTACAATACAATAATTTTCCGCTTATAATACGCACCCGCGTATAATACGCATCCCGACTTTTGCCCTCAAAATATCAAAATATCCATATTTCCGCGTATAATACGCACCCCGAATTTGGAAATAATGTTGCTCTAATAATTTGCTCGCTTTAATAATTTGCTCGCTTAATTTTCAGTTTTAACCATATGAAATATGCATCCCAATAATAGAAAATCCTCGTAAAATCTATTTTTTCAAGTATCGTAGAGATTTTTTACGTTAAATATGCGGTATAATGTAATTAACATATGCGCAAATGATAGACAGATATACTATTCAAGAAAAAAATATATGCAAATATTCATGTCCGATGTTTCCGTGTATAATACGCACCCCGACTTTTGGCCTGATTTTCGAAGAAAAAAAAAATGCGTATTATACGCGGAAAATTACGGTATTCATGTCAAAAGGGTTTCAGTCACAATCGAGATGCTGTCAGTTTTCTGAGCTTTACAAATTATAAAAACTAATATAAAAATGAATGAAATGGGTCTTAAAATAACTCGCTTATACAAAACAAAAATATTGAATCAAAATGAGAACCTCCTTAAGATTATTGCTAACCCCATTTAGTTTGACAGAATGCTTTTATGTGCTTGTTGCCGACCCCATTCAGCAATGTTACACCGATTTGGCATGACTTTCGTTTCTCAATTATTATTTATTCGTTTTGTCGCATATTTCGTTGCATGATTTCTGGTATTTCAATGAATCGATGTGACGCCAAATAACAAATGATTGTCACTTGCGAACCATATGCTATTGAACAATAAATTGTCAGTTAGTATCCGAGCGCCAATTGCGCAACCTTGTAATTTGAGATGATTTATTACGAAAGTTGATCCTGAAAATGAAAATGCATTCATGCTTTATCTGTATTTGAAACGTTAAAGTAGTTTTTTTCAAGATACCAATGAATAGAAACTGTCGATATAAAAAAAATGTTTATAAACAAGCATGTCCCATGGCTCTATTGTTCTCTCGATGGAAATATAACAAATAACTAAATGGTCCACTTAATCCATTCGTATGCCACACTGTTTTCAGTGGAAATATTTAGCCTAAAAGTATATACCCCACTGTTGAAATCAATGCATTGACTTTAAAGGCATCTCGAGAACAATAGAGCCTTGGGACATATTCGATACCTAACACTTTCTCGCGGACATGACAAAAATCTCTCGGCTCCGCCTCGCGATTTTTGTCATGTCCACTCGAAAGTGTTAGGTATCCTATATATAACATGTCTATTCGGGAAGCGCTTGGGAAATATATTTTGTTTGAAACCTTTGCTAGTTGCAAAGCGATGCATCTTTTGTGCGGGGGCTCGTTCAAACCAGGCCATTGTACCACCATGTAGGGCATCAAATGGTTTTACCTGACATAATTAGTGTTGTGGGCTATTTCAGGGTGGCATAACATTGTTTTGGGTATGATTTCTAAAGAACATAAGACCAGTGTCGAGTAATTATCCCCCGTGAAAACGAGGGGATATAGTCCGTCTGTCCGTCTGTCCGTCCGTCCGTCTGTCTGTCCGTCCGTCCGTCTGCCTGTCCCGCTTGATATGGGGTACTTTGTGCGCGCGAGTTTGGTATGAAGGAGTTGAGCTAGAGCTTTCAAATTTTATACACGTATAAACCAAGGTCCTCGTCAAGGTTTTATCTCGATCGGTTGAAAATTGTCGATTCTGGAGCACTTTAAAAATTGTCGATTTTAAACTTTTTTTTCAGATGCCAAACACTTTGTGCAGGCGAGTTTGGTCTGAAGCAATTGAGCTAGACCTTTTAAATTTTATACACGTATAAACCAAGATCTGAAGTCGTGCCTCGTCAAGGTTTTATCTTGATCAGTTGAAAATTGTCGATTCTGGAACACTTAAAAAATTGTCGATTTTAGCATTTTCACCCGATGTTATGTACTTTGTGTACGCGAGTTTGGTATGAAGGAATTGAGCGAGAGATTTTTAATCTAATACACATATAAACCCAAGGTCTGAAGTCGTGCCTCGTCATGGTGTCATCTTGATCGGTTGAAAATTGTCGATTTTGGAGCACTTCAAAAAGTAGCGAAAAGTTCATATTCAGATGAGGAAATGTGGGTGATGATATAAGATATTATCATTTAAGTACTTGGAATGTACTTATATAAGCAAACATGCTTATATAAGCAAATTATTTTTTAAGATAAGTGAAATGATATTTTTTCTTCACTTGTCTCGTCAGCTGCCCTCAAAAAACATTTTGCGTGTTATTTTATAAGCAATCATGCTTATATAAGCATATTTATAAGCAATCATGCTTATATCAGCATTTTAATCAGCAAATTAATAGAGATGTGTTAACACCAATCTGGGGAGCCTGGTGCATTTGGAATTGGCTTACAAAAGTAATCGTGCTTATGTAAGCATATTTGCTATGTAAGTTAAATGATATATTTGTTTCACTGGCCTTGTCAGCTGCGTCTCAAAAGTATTAATTGAGGATACTTTTGCCAACTGGTCTCGTCAGTTCAAGAGATGTCTTCAGAAAGAAGTGAGTGATGATGCAAGATGTTACTCTGTTTTT
>LQRL01124035.1:499-17859 GCA_001703475.1 Hydroides elegans
TCTACAGACACAGTTTACCTCTTATCGGGTTCACAAAAAGAAGCGTTTTATAAGTATAAAATCGAAAAAATAAATCACTAAAACCATTAAATTCTTTTCGAGTATGACATTATGTATCGTTATATCTTATGTCACTTACTGGTATGGTTTATCACCGGTGTGAATACGTATATGGCTCTCTAATGCTACTTTACTCGTTGTTGTGTGGGCACAAAATGTACATTGGAATTTTGGCCGTTTGTGTACAAGCTACAACAGAAAAATGAGTTTGTCATATATATGATTTTGATTGCAATGTTTTTGTAACTAAGAAACATTTTATTCAAGGAAAATATTTCCAGGTTGAAAATCATGTATTCATACAGTCCTAAAAATATTCATACAAATTCAGGTAATTTATTTGCTTTAACCTGAGAAGCATCCGACAAAAGCAATTGATTCCCAGGGAAGCAAAGCCCTTACAAGCGATAATGTTGTGAATTCTTATGATCAGATAACATAGAGGTGCCCATGTCAAGAGTCAAAGAGCGAACTTTCCCTGAAACACTCGGACATAACCCATACTGATTGTTTCTCAAATATTAAAGGTGTAACACGTTTCTAAAACATTGTTAAAATGTAACAGAAACAGCTTACGTGCATATGATCCTTGAGACCCTTTTCTGTGGCGAACGTCTTTTCACACAATTGACAGGTTTTCTTGCCGAGGGCGTAACCAGTGGCCGAGTTGTACTCGCCATGGAGTGCTTCGTGGTTGATTAGTTGTGACGCCTGCTTGAATCCGCGATTGCAGATCTGATACATATGATATTGTATTGCAAATGAATTGAAGCTATAAATGAATCGAGTAACATTTGGTAACCTGTTTGGTTGGTTCAATACACTAATCATAATATGATTATTATTCTGGCTCAAAATGAAAATGAATCTAGGTTTTAACCATGGTATAATGAAGCCAAATTGCAATATTTTTAAAGCAAAGTTTACAATATATTTTGTTGAGAAACTATTATTTATGAAATATAGATAATCATATAATGCAGTACCTTACAAATATAGGCCCTGACATCGCTGTGAATTGCTTTGTGTACATCTATTTTGCATGCTAGATCCGCTCTACAAAATAAAATGAAATAAGACTATTCAAGTATATTTGATAATGATCTATACCTGTATCCTCATCTAATGTTATTAATACAATTTATGTTTTTATTTCATAAGTAAAAAAAAGACATGCATTTCATTTGAATAAATAATACTTACCGAAAATCACATATATCACAGCGATAGAGGTCGAGGTCTATTTGATGGGTCCTCCACATGTGAAGAAGACATTGACTCCACATCTTGAACTTCTCTCCACATTCATAGCACTTCAGAATGCTCTTTTCTTCGTCGTGGCATTTACAGTGTAACTGTAAAAATGGTTATTATACATGTAATTCATTTCTAAGGGCGTAATAGAAAATATATTATTGAGTATCAGGTACATCTGTTAATTACTACACAATTTATTTTAAATAAATTGTTGCAAAAATATCAAAACGACAGGTCTAGAATTAGCTTACTAAATGGTAAATTTGTGTAAATAATACTTTTCTTTCATCTACTTGAGTCCTGTCACACATAATGAAAAACATACCGTGTAAGAGTCTTTACTCCAGAACTTTGCTTTACAAAAGGGTACTGAACACTTGAACTTTCTTTTTCTACGTGGTGCTTTCTGCATCTTGACAGTTCGAAATAGTTTTCTCTTCTTTTTCGTTGAAATCTGTTAAAATAAATAGGGTGAAATCCAAACGGTCATTTTCAAAAGACTAGGAAAACTAATGCACATGTTGAACACGTATAAATATAAAGTCTCATTCATACATAAGTAACTATAAAATGCACTTTTCATAGCAAATAGATCATCATCACAAAAATATACCATTACCGGCTACAATATCTAACGTAGAGGGTCTATCGACTTTAATTTCTCTTAATTGATCAACCCATCATCTAATTTACCTTGGCAGGCTTGGGCGTAGCTTTCGGTTCTGGACCAACCTCCTCGGCCACATCCGTTTCGTGTCCCTCCTCCTTCTCCTCTGCTTCTGCGTCTTCGATCTCCGTTTCCGACGGCACATAAGACTGATCCCGATCTAAAGGGAACACATATATATTTATAATTTGTATGTATATAACTGGATATACAAATATGTGATAAATCCAATAGTTTTTAGACTGTCATTAGCAGGTAAAACACAAACGAACAAATCTAAGCGTACCATCCTCAGGTTCTTCTAAACGGCGTTGCTTTCGCGGGGTAACTGTTGTCTTTTCATTTGATGTTTTCGTCTTTCCTGTAAAAGTTAATAAAACCCTTTTAGAGATTTCCAATAAACAAATTTAGGTCTTTTTAACGTTTTTTAGCTGACATTTTTTACACGATATGAAAGAAATGCCTTCAGTTAGACCGAATGCTTTCCGAAAAAAAATACCATCAAAATTAGCTATACTTTAATTATGTTATTACTTATGGATTACGATTTAAG
This sequence comes from Hydroides elegans, assembly GCA_001703475.1. Classification (NCBI taxonomy): domain Eukaryota; kingdom Metazoa; phylum Annelida; class Polychaeta; order Sabellida; family Serpulidae; genus Hydroides; species Hydroides elegans. Next base: position 3,037 of record LQRL01124035.1, read on the forward strand.
TATGATATCTATAGTATCATAATGTATCAATTATAATCTAATTAAGATATAAGTACCATATTTATAGTCTGGATCGTCCGGATCATCGGGATCGGTCTGCGTCGTCGACTCCGCTACATTTTCTTCTCCATCTATCCCTACGCCTGGAAATATATGGGGTCAAGAAGGGGATTACATTCAAGCTATGAATAATTGATAAGCACAACACTTTTGCGTGATATGGAATCATATTTATAAGTTCTACCGAAAGACTATCTATCGGTCCGTCTTTTATTATTCATTGTGTTATCTCTGTTAGATGTTTTAATAACAATTTATCTTCGTATAATATATTTATAGGCTATATAGTGTGCTTGTAGATACACTTGATAATCCCCTGCCCAAACCAAACATGCGAATGAATAGCCCAGATGATAATCTCTACTCAATTATTATTTTACTAACCTACAAAATACTCTTTGAACAAAGCCTTTGGTGGTTTCACTTTCCGCTTTCCTTCTCCTCGTGTTGATTCAAAGTTTACCCTGAATTAAAAGTAAAAACTTATTTGTACAAGTTTGCACTTACATGTGAACAATAATAAACAAAAAGAAAACGACATCATTTTTAAGCAATTATGTTGAAAAGACTTTCACTAAGTTAAGAGCTTGAAATACTTTGGTAGACGTATGATTCTAAAATAATCATTAAGGGCTTTGATAAACAAACAAATGGATGTCCTCAGGACCGAACTAAGGGTAACCGCTCGATACTCGGTTCGGTTCCGGACCGACCCATCCCTAATGTCCTGACCTCTCTCCGTTGAATAATTGCATAAGTTTGAAATATTTTTGGAAGAAACGGGCAGAAATAACAGCTTTGTTACATTAATACTTAACAATTTAATATATGGCATATAGAAGTCATGCGAAACTTTGCACATATCTTTTGCAAGCATCCTTTTATATGATGAACATATGTCTTAATATTTAATGTTTAATATTTAACGTTTATATGGTCCACTACCTGAAAGCATCTTCCTCAATCAACTGTTTCTTCAGATCCTCAGCGTAACGCACGTCTTCCTCATCGACCTTATTCTTTCGTTTACGCGGCGGTTTTTTGCCCTTTTGCCAAAGCAGCATGGCCTCCTCTTGTGTCATCGCATCTTCAAGTTGAACACAATTAATTGAAAAATGCACATAATATGAATCAAGGTCCATATCCTTATAAAAATATGTTGAAGCTATCTTCCTTTCCCATAATGAGCTTATGACACATACATGGTTTTAATTGTTGAATTAATTAGTCAGAGATTATGGAGAACCTATATTTGAGTGATGAGGAACTTCCGAGCTAAAATCCATTGGGATTTTTTAAAAAGTGCACTTGATCCATTTGTGTTACAAAGGACATAAGGTTATGCTCACTTGTTATATTTCTGAAACCTCCTTGCACACTAGTTTCATTTAGATTCTCAGCACTGACCACCATTTGATGATCCTGTTAATAAAGTCACAAGCACTAAAATGATTTATTATAATGTAAATATAATTTCGTGTGTGTCAATAGTCTATAGCTTATTATACACAATGTTTATAATTTATTGAACACCTAAAATCATGTCACATTCATCAAATACATAAACAATACATAAACAATGAAAATTTGATACATTTGATTTTTTTTACCTAAATATATATGGTTAAATATGTTTTTTGTTTTGTTTTGAAAGAATACCTGTTCAATATGAGTTTTGCAATCTTCCATTGAGTGGAAGCCTGTGTGGCATTGTCCACATAGAAAAAGTTCCTTGGTGGCCATTAGTGTTGGCGCATTCAAAACCCCCATTTGTTCATTTGTTTCTGGATGAGCTGGTAGGCTGGCTGCGTTCTCCTCTTAACATGTGAAGCAGATAAGTGCGATTTAAAAATATACATGTATATTAATTTCAAAGCAGTATATGTGTATATTAAAGCAATTTTATTCACTTTTAAGGCGTGTGAAATACCGGGTAAATTGGTTTATAAGATCTGGACCGTAACCATCCGTTCAATGGTTTAGTTAAGAAACAATAAAATACAATGTAAAATGTCACAATAAAGATATCATAATACCTTCGATCACTGCTGAAACACTTTCCAAGGGAAGAGAGTTGTCGGATGGTGTTATCGCATCGCCCACATTTTGAACTGTCTTAATGTCATTTTGTTCTAAAACGGCCTTGATGTGGGAGTCCAATCCCTCCGCAGATGAGTTCTCTCCCTCTTCAAGAGGCAGCTGGGCGCTTTCTGAGTCGATCGGATTCACTTCCACTTTAATTCCACCACACGCTTTGCTTGCATCCAACAATTGCATTCGTCCAGCAGAATTTCCAAGATCCTTAACATTTTTGTAGAAGATAGATATAATAGCATATTTCAAACAGGCGTGCAATTGGAGTAAATCTTACCAAAAAAAAAAAACTTTTCGGTGTTTCTAGATCAATGACACACGATTAAAAAAAAATCTTTCTGATGAAGCAACTGCACAAATAATTTACAAATTTGAGAAAACATACACAAGAACTCCAAATACAGCGAGCTGCAAGGTTCGGACTTTATAATGATTTCATTTTACTATCGGTTAAACCGTTATTAATATATTTCAAAGTACCTTATTTTTATCAATTTGAACAGCATGCTCCATTAAATGTGACCTCATCGTCTCTGGGGCCTCGGTGGTGAAAGGACAAAATCGGCATTTGTATGTCGGTACAATGTCAACTAACGAATCGAGATCAAAAGCTTCTTTTAACTGAGAATTCTCCATGTCTACAAGAAACATGACATATCAGGTAATAATATCTTGATATATTACCAAGATAATATTTTCAAACGTTGCCTTAGAAAATGAAAATGATCTGACGAAAATAAATTGTTATAGATAATTATAAAAATGTATATCACCTTTTTTATTTTTTTATCTTTGTCAACAAAAATTCAACGAAGTTTTTATGACCATCGGTTCAAAAGTTCCAGTTTATACAAGCTCATGTTTCGAAAAAACATTGTTAAAGGGTATTTTGGTCGAATTCGGTCAACTTTCAGTGACGAATCCGGCTGAAACTGCCTAAAGAGGCACATCTAAACGCCAAGACATTTCATTTGAGCCTAGAACCAAGTCTCTATGACCTATCGTTCAAACATTCTAGCCTGTATAAGGAAGCGATGACAGACAGACGACTAGACAGACGGCGGGACACCGCGACTCTATAGGCCCCAACTTTGGGGTGGGGGCATAATAAACAATCCTATCACCAATAAGATTCTTCGGAGTTATTTCGGGATGTCGTAAATGGTATTTTAGAAACGGGTAGTTGGGGTAAAAACCAAAATCCTGCCTAATGTGTGTATTCTTCTGTTTCTGTATGTTTAAGTGCATCCCTCATATTTGAGTATTATCGCACTTTGACCGAAGAGGACCTGTCCAAAGTCTTCTACTGTCCGGGTTTCCCCTGCTCTTTCCGATAAGACATTGAAGGGTAGTTAACGTGTCAGGTATAGGAACCGTACACGACACCTCCAGCTTAACGTCCTGTGCGAAGGACATTATACCCCTAGGCTAGGAGTCAATTATGACTCAACCAGCAAATCAATAGTGCCTCCAGCGGCGCTTGAACCAGGGACCTCCTCATTACTGGCCGGGCGCATTTATCAATTGCGCCCCAAACTCGCCGAACAATTTCATTTTACCGATGGATTTTCTTTATATGTTTAAACATTTAACCCCAAAAAGGTATGATATATAGTAAAAATACAGTTTTATCGCTTAACCCCGAGAAACTCCGAATTGACTTATTCTAGATACTCGTACCCCGAAATGACTGGTTGGGAACCTTCACTCCTCTCTAATCCGTATTTATCGCCCATACATATTCAACAGAGCATCTTTTCAAGTTTAGTCAAACGTATTCGAACATGTATTGTATGACTTGTTTTGTTTGCTTTAATATATACACGTTATTGTATCTTTTCATACATACCAGATCGATATAAAAAGTACTTTAAATAAATAAATTTGTTTACTTTTTGTGGAATATAAAGCACTAAAAATGTGATGATTGTACTTCAGTCAGTGTTCATAAGAGTCGGCGTCTGTTGAATGCAATTTACCTGATTGATAGTCGTAGTATAAACTGCCCCCATACGAAATCTTAAAAACAAACTATTTATGATAAAAAAGTCGATGATCTTCAATACAACAGTTAAAAACATATAAATATATAGTCTCCAACTGTTATCTTATTTATCATTATTTTAATTAAGTGGTGAGACATTTGCCAATTTTAGTTCAAACCTGGTTATACATTAATAAATTGCTCTTCTAGGAGCCACGTATTTGACACCTGCTAAAACACATACCAAAATTATTTTGGAAGGTATTGTCTTAACCAGTGATGTTTATAGCATTAAGGTTCGGGAGCAATTTGAAATCCTCTTTGAAGAGCAACACACGAGGTGTTTCTCAAAGAGTGTTCCTTTTTTTTTCAAATTTATCCATCTACAAATATTGTATTAACCTTCATTAATTACACTCTAGCTAAAGATTTGAGGAACACCTTTTTCAATCACTTTATATTTTGAACGAATTCCACGTTTGGTAATAATATTCTTTTTAAGATATATAGCTAGGCATGCTACATTGAAATATAATCGAAAACCCGTATCATTTACTGTGTATAAGAATGTTCATTTTTCCAAACACGTTTTTCTTGAAAAGATTCAGTAGATACCAGACTCCAGAGTGATTCAATAGTGTTTAAAACGATATATTGATAGCCCGTAAATAATGTAACTTTAGATTTATTTTCATTGGATTTATAAATGGACTTGTAGTCATTTCGTAGTCGATGTAAACACGGAAGAAATTAATATCTGGGTATAAATCGTTTCATCTTTTGTCTGTAGATGATTAAATAATAAGACAGTTATGATAATGTATTTGATTGGTCAAATGTATATGACTCTTATTTGATATTTGATCATAACGTATATGTATGACGTTATACCCGACTTAAACTATAGCGATAATATGAGTACTTAAATATTTTTTTTTTTCATACTCCATATGGTATAGCGATATTTATACATTCGTGCATGTTTCCGAATAGTGTATGAGCTCTGATATGCAAAAAAAAACAAATACTACATCAAGGATGGGTCATTAAAATCAATAAAAAATTTAAAGCTGTATTTTATTCACGAGTATTCTGCCAGACCGATCTGCGTCACGCCATATACACTTCACCCAAACAATACGAGGTCAAGAAGGTTTTTCATTCGAAAGGTCTTTTTCGGTAGAAGTTAAAATAACGCATTATCTGGTATTACAAAGCATTGTTACATATACACTACTGTATGACAATATGACATTGTTTGATAGAGAGATAAATTGAAATTGATTGGTCAAAACCATCATGTCTTTAAATATAATGGGCTATAATCGAGAAATTAAATCAAAGCAATAAACTTCAATCAAAAATCAATTTATTTACATGTCAATCATGTTTAATTTGATCAATAATGACAAATAAGACTGCACAACGAAAGGAAAACTGTTAAACAGTGTGATTTATTGAAGATATAGACTTCGGCCGAAATTGATCTTTTCAACAAATTATCCTTTAAATTAAGTATGGTTAAAATTGTTTTATGACATATTGAATAATAACCATAAAAGCAAACGGGTTGATAAAGACTCCTTTAGCATGCATTCAGTGTGAGAGCTGTCAATTCTTCTATTTCTCATCATCGTCCAAAAACTCAAAATCTAGCCGAAACTACCTCGCTGCCCTCGTAAGTGATGGAATGAATGTGATTGGACGAACAATTTAAATCCCACATTCTTCCTCCCAAACATTAAAAATTTAAATAGTTCGTGATTGGTCAATCTTCAAGGTGAAGGATAGCGGTCTTCAAGAACAAGATTTATCGAAATATTATAGCATTTCATTTTCATATATATAACCCAATCTCACTGAAAAAAAATATATTTTAAATGCCGTAGATGGCAGAAACAGTTCAATTTGCTTCTAAAAGAGCATATCGATGAGTTATACATCTTTTATATTTTTTTTCATAATGAATCATTTCGGATACCCGAACCAAAATTTGGGTTCGGGTTACAGAGGCGATTGTCGGATACCCGACTACCCGAGATAGCCAACACAGCCTTACCATACACTATTGTCAAATTCCAAATGATATCTAACTATAGGGCTTCATATAATAGTAAAAGCCTTTAACAATTTTATAAAGGAATAAATATGATCTCTTATCATTGCACAAATATATCAAAAGAAGATACAACTAGGCAGATCTCCTAAAGGATCACATGTATAATTAATAACATCATAGGTTGAACACGATATAACGTAGAAGTTAAAATTTATTGACGCTTGACACTAGAAAGGAAGTTTATGCTCCCAGCTTTCTTATGAAGTAACTATTTCCCAGAGTCTTGATAGATCTGACATGTATCATACAAGTTATGCATAAGGTTGATATTATATTCCCAAAATATAATTCTACTCTTGTTTGCACTTATTCATCCGTAGCATTTGAATTCTGACCAGATTCGTCTCGTATCGTGTTACGAGGTATGCTAACGAAATTATGGAGAACATAAAGTACAGGCTTATAAATATTCTAGTAATAAAATTTTGCAATGATATATATTATTGTTTTCTTCAGATAATGGCCTTTGTCAACAAATTTATTAGATTTCTAACAAAACGACATGACCAAAGAATCGCACGCCGAAATGAACAGTCCGAAAGAACTGGACACTCAGTGTTATCATCAGCGGAGAAAATTCCAAGCGCGATGGTTGCATTTTCGATTATTGAAACCAATTCAGACGAGGATAAGATCATTCATTTATTGCAACGGATATTCGACAAAAACGAAAATGTTAAGAGACAATATGGAGCAGCTGGCGAGACTTTATTATACTGTGCATATAAATTAGGACATTTAAAAGTGGGCCGATTTTTAATCAACAATGAGGTTAATCCGCTTCAGGTCACAATTTTGGGTTCTGCCCATCATGCTGTGCTCGAGGCTTTTCTAAAGAGACGCATTTCATTTGCTGACTTCAAACAAACATCCTCGTTTTTATCAAGTATCGGATGTGACATAGATGCCGTCAATCATCACAACATGTCTCCATTCCTATGTGCCATAAAGGAACATAGTTTAAATGCTGTAACTATATATGTTGATCTTGGTTGCAATTATAACCTACAAGGTCATAAGCACCAGCATGCGTTCCACATATGCTGCGGATTCGATAGCCCTTGTATTGACATTTTTGACTTTTTGTTGACTCTGCCGGATATTTCCACGAACTGCTTCGACGAGAAAGGATTCTCACCTCTCTTACTTCTTGTTGATAAAGCGTTCGATTTGCAACAGGACCCAGGACAGGTTTCTGTATGCAGATGTTCGTTGCAAGAACATCCGCGCCAGTTGAGGTCACAAATACAGTTTGTGGGGATGTGTGAGGCACTGTTAAGAGCAGGTTTGAGTTTATTTTGGATAAAAATGCGTAATGATTTTTTTTTTCATAATAAAAGCTTATAATCTTAGTCCAATTTTCATGTACATGTATTCGAGCTTTACATTCTCTCTTGCTAACAATTTTAAAACAAATGAAAATGAAACTAATTGTGTCCTCTCTACAATTCTTGCTAGAATTTTTATTGAAAATAAAACTAATCTTTAAGCTTAAAAAAAAATAATAAGTAAAAAAGGAGAATAGCTTATTGATTTTCGATGGCCGCAAGGTTAGCTATGTACAAAAACTAATTTTACTTTGGTTATGTTTAGCAGAGTTAATCATTCTAGTTTTATTTTAGGTGCTGATTCAAGTGAGGTAGCAGAAACGCGAGTGCACACTTTGTATGGATCATTGAGTTACCACTTGCTGTCCTTGCGTACATGCGGTTTGTTGAATGGAACAAAGTGTGCCAGATGTGCAATCCATAGCGACGATTCCAAAGATATCTTTAAAACGCCAGACAGTGACATTGCACGTCGTCCTACTTGTGGCACTGAATATATTGGCTGTGATTGCCGAAGCACCAAAGTGCTGAATTATGCTGAGGATAGAGAAACGACTGACACACTGAAGCGGGCCTCCAACACTGCGAGCTCGGCAATTAAATCCACCTTTTCAGCTCCTTTTACCTGTGCAGTGCCTTTAGTCAGCCAATTGTTATGTTCAAATGTACTTCATGGCAAAGAAAGCGCCTCTGAATTATCCATCATTTTTCAAACGTATCTTCGGCATGGTGATACATTTGCTGCAGATTCCTACTTTCGGATGTTGAATGATTTTGTTGTTGAGCAAGGAGACGGGTTACGCCAAAATCCATCCAGTTTAAAAATGTTGAGTAGATTTGTTATTCGGTTTGCTGTATTGAAGAATGGTTGCTTTCAAGAGCTTGATAGACTTCCTCTTCCAAAAATGTTGCTAGATTTTTTAGGTTTGAAGAGCATAACGTAAATTATACTTGATTGTATTTATCTAAACTCCCTTCAGTGCCCGTCTTGGTTTTAATCAAGTAGCTTTACTGGCTGTCCATTTGACATTTATGTGTAAAATATATATATTTATAAGTGTATTCTTTTATGATCTATATAAAGCTCTATATTATTACGAATATTGTTATAAATGTAATTGTTGAATTTTAATATATTAATTATACCGGTTCTTAGTCGTATTGCATCATTACGTGTGCATACAAACCTTCCTCAAATTTTTGATTTTAAAAATGAATATAATTACACACTTACCAGTATTACCATTTCCATATTAGTAAATATATTTAGAATCTCACTAATAAATGAGTTTGCAATTTTATTACATGTACAATGCTCTTTAAAAAAATCACGAATGCTATGTTTGTGCAACGTGTTACTCTGCATTATTTCGTGAAAAGCAGGTAACTTTAATGTTAAGCGTAAAATTTTACTTATGTTTATATAGATAGTTTCATATAATAGAGATAAAATCATACATAATTTACTTTATACGTGTATCTCTGATGACTCGTGATCATAAGCCTTTATAATGATTTAATAGCAATAGTCGTTTTGAATGGATACATGGTGTATATACAAACCTTACTCATATGTCCAATATCAACATTAATTTAATGACAATAATTACCATTCTGATATTAGGAATACATTTAGATCTCAATAACAGATTGGTGTGCAATGTTGATACAAATTTATAGCTTTTGCCTACCTTGTACTTTCTTAGCTCTTAAAATAGAAGTCGCTAATACTCTGTTTGTGCAATGTGTCACTGTACATTATTTTGTGAACACCATTATAGAACACCATTACACTTTTTTTAAAGTAATGTGTGTCATTTTAGGATGGTACTTGGAATGTCCGTCCGCCAGTCTGTCAGTTTTGCTTTAATCTCCATATCTCGAGAATCAATTGACAAAGAGACATAGATGATGGGCTCAAATATAAGCTCTGGATCTGTAGATGTGCCTTTTGATATTTTCAACCTCGTACTGCCAACTTCCGGTTGGTCATGCGCGAAAATAAATCATTCTTCGTGCAATTTCTCGGGAACGAATAGCCAAAGAGACTCGATGTTGGGCTCAAATCGAAGTGCTTCGCCTGTACATATGGCGTTTCACATTTTCAAACGACTTTTATCTACTATCTGCATGCGCAAAAATAAAAATTCGATAATTTTCTTGTCGTGCATGATCGAAAAGTCATTTTTTCAGTGTTCGGACGTACTGTATTTCGGGTACGGAGAGGAGTTGTGAATATATCGCAAAAATAAGTGTCATTTAAATGAAGTAAACCTAGGCCCTTCGATATTGGTGGCGTTGGTGGCTGATCGTGTTCACTGAATACTTGCTATTCATAATAGTTTTACTATGCAAAACTTTTTTTTCACTCAATTGCATTGTTTTCACTGGTTGCAGTATCGGGGTATTGCACAATTTAAACTAAGATGTTATACATACAGTTAATTTGTATTTCTTTTATTAATCTTTTACTTTTCAACAATGAAGGATATGTCCTGAGCCTGCGTTTTTGTGTGGTATCAGTTCATCAAGATTCAAAAATGATTTGCAATGGGTTAACCATTGGATTGTTTAAATTACTTGATCATATACCGTTTGAGTTGTGTTTCCATCCTTTGACCGAAACGGGTTCATTCATGAAAAAAACACCCCTTGATTTTTATGGTATCATTTAAACATAAACGACATTAAAACTTTATCTAATTGCAGCTGTTAAACTTAATTATGGACGCTTTGAAAAAGAATAAAATTATCGCGACTTGACAAACATGTTCTATTGGATTATATTCTTCTATGACTCGGTGTTTTATTTTGTTTAATTCGCAATTCTGGCATATTGTTGTTGGGTAGCAAGCATATGCATACCCTTATTTCTTGGTCAAGCGTATAGAATTAGCCATAGAATCACTATAGTTGATCAAAAAAGATGTTGTCAATTTATTATCCCCCGTGAAAACGAGGGGATATAGGGTTGAGCTTGTCCGTCTGTACGTCCGTCTGTCTGTCCCGCTTGATATAGGGTACTTTGTGCACGCGAGTTTGGTATGAAGGAGTTGAGCTAGAGCTTTCAAATTTTATACACGTATAGACCAAGGTCTGAAGTCGTGCCTCGTCACGGTTTTATCTCGATCGGTTGAAAATTGTCGATTCTGGAGCACTTTAAAAATTGTCGATTTGAAACTTTTTTCAGATACCAAGCACTTTGTGCAGGCGAGTTTAGTCTGAAGCAATTGAGCTAGAGCTTTCAAAGCTTATACACGTATAAACCAAGGTCTGAAGTCAAGGTTTTATCTGGATCGGTTGATAATTGTCGATTCAGGAGCACTTTAAAAATCGTCGATTTTAAACTTTTTTCAGCTGCCAAGCACTTTGTGCAGGCGAGTTTGGTCTGAAGCAATTGAGCTAGAGCTTTCAAAGCTTATACACGTATAAACCAAGGTCTGAAGTCAAGGTTTTATCTGGATCGGTTGATAATTGTCGATTCAGGAGCACTTTAAAAATCGTCGATTTTAAACTTTTTTCAGCTGCCAAGCACTTTGTGCAGGCGAGTTTGGTCTGAAGCAATTGAGTTAGACCTTTTAAATTTTATACACGTATAAATCAAGATCTGAAGTCGTGCCTCGTTAAGGTTTTATCTTGATCAGTTGCAAATTCTCGATTCTGGAACTCTTAAAAAATTGTCGATTTTAGCATTTTCACCCGATGTTATGTACTTTGTGCACGCGAGTTTGGTATGAAGGAATTGAGCGAGAGATTTTAATTTAATACACATATAAACCCAAGGTCTGAAGTCGTGCCTCGTCATGGTGTCATCTCGATCGGCTGAAAATTGTCGATTTTGGAGCACTTTAAAAAGTAGCGAGGAGTTCATATTCAGATGAGGAAATGTGGGTGATGATATAAGATATTATCATTTAAGTACGTGGAATGTGCTTATATAAGCAAACATGCTTATATAAGCAAATTATTATTTGGATAAGTGAAATGATATTTTTTTTTCTTCACTTGTCTCGTCAGCTGCCCTCAAAAAACATTTTGCGTGTGATTTTATAAGCAATCATGCTTATATAAGCATATTTATAAGCAATCATGCTTATATCAGCATATTATTCAGCAAATTAATAGAGATATGTTAACACCAATCTGGGCAGCCTGGTGCATTTGGAATCGGCTTACAAAAGTAATCGTGCTTATATTAGCATATTTGCTATGTAAGTTAAATGATATATTTGTTTCACTGGCCTTGTCAGCTGCGTCTCAAAAGTATAAATTGAGGATACTTTTGCCAACTGGTCTTGTCAGTTCAAGAGATGTCTTCAGAAAGAAGTGAGTGATGATGCAAGATGTTACTCTGTTTTTCTTTCATCACATGATCTTGTTTATTCGCAAAATAGTTCGTTATTTCCAAGGTTAGTTTTAGTTAAAACTGACCATCCTGCATATACGAATTGTTGAAGTTCACGGGGGATCCAAGGTCACTTACCTTCTAGTTTTTGTACATCCATATTCTAGATTTTTAAAAATAGTTAGATCGATTTCAATTTGCGCTAAGAACTTAAATTCATTTTCCGATGTTGAGAGACGGATGGTTATTTACTAAGGATAGGTTACACGGTAGACTACAAGCTTTGGGGCTAGCCTGTCTGAAATACGAGTTGTACCTGTACCGCTTATAATTAGTAAGCTGTAATATGCGTATAAATCGATTAAGTAAGCATGATACAAATATCTCTACATGGTTTGATTAACATAACCATCATATAGATTACTAATGTACCTATTGACAATTAAACGACTTTAACTCTTAGTATTTCCTTTATTTTCTTTGCATTTTTCCACTTTTTCTGCAGCATACAAAGCTTCTAAAACGCGGGTATTTTGCCAGCTTCGGTTTAAATCGTTAGATTTTAAGCATGGGAAAAAAAATAATGATTTTCAGTATTTTTTTCTGATTTTGATGGATAGATTACCCTGTTCTCCCTTCCTTCTTTGACATATGTATAGTTTCGGAGAACTATATCTTCGAGTCCTTAGAAAAAAAATCCAATTATAATATGAAATCGAATAAACGTCTTACATGGTGTGCTACCCACCATACATCTCTTGTGAAACTAATTACAAAAGAAGAATGAAAATTTTAAAATCGCTATGGGGTTGACAGCGAAACAAAATGAAATATTCTCTCTTTAGTCCGGCCGGAGACACCGTCGTAATAGGGTTCCGTGTGCATCGCTTGTTAAATCTTAACACCATACATTTTTTCAAAGTTCTATATATATACTTTATAAAAAACATGTTGGCATTTTTTGTTCGCAAATTTTCTACCAGAAAATTACGATGGCCGGACACGCGTGTTTTTCCTATATAAATTTTCTTTGTCAGCTCAATGTAGGCTTCCTAACGGTTAAATATTATGCAATAATATTTATTTTTATAGCACACCCGATGCACACGGAATGGTGTCTCCGGCCGGGTTACTTACCCAGTGCTGCCACGTGATACTTTAAATAGAGTATGATACTTTATTTCGGCAAATGCCTAATATCATACTTAATTCATAATTCTATCATTTATTTGATACTTTGTTTAGGTATAAGAACATTTTGATACTTTATTTATACATTATGTTGCATTTTAAAACTTTGATAAATAACGTTGATAAATAAAATGTAAAAAATTCACTCGAGCCTTCGGCCCTCGCATAAAATAGAAATTTGCTTCAAAATGTTTGGCTCGCACCTTCGGCACTCGGATATTGACTAACTCCAGTTTAAGTTTGATATACTGTACCGTTTTTGTTTAGACCAGTATCAATCTTGGTTCAGGGACAAAATCTTGGAAATTATTGAAAAATCAGGGATTTTGAAACTTATTGAACACTGCACACCCTGGATATTGAGTCCCATTGTGAACAACGGTCTTCGAACAACATGTATTTAGTTGGCAAAAAAATACAAATTAGATTTAATGATGGGGCCTACTAAATGTGCTATGTAATTTAGTTTTTCAACAAATTAATTATCATTAGTATTCTTTGATTTACCCCAAAGCTATTTGAATAAAACGCTACATTTGTTTAAGCTCACGCTTTCGGGCTCGCGTTCAGACTTATAACAATTATTTTGCAAATATCGAAAAGAGAGTTGAACGAGTATCTTTCGGGTTGACAATTTACTAATATATGAGACGATATATAGAAGGGGGTTTATCTATTATCAACATGAAATATTCGGTTTTTAGTTGGTCGCCCGAGTGCGACCATTAGAACATCGGAGAGGTAAAGCCTTATCTATATAAATCATTCTTTTAATATATATACAATAGTTTTCATGCAATATATATACATTTTATGAGTAAGAATAATCGAAAAAAAAAACAATTATTTGCCAATGTTTAATTTTTACTTTATTTCGACCTTAAATGTATTTTTATTTTAAAGGTATTTGTACTTTATTTAAGATTTTTTGAGTGGCAGCACTGCTTACCAGCCATATACCTCTATAACTTACCCATCAATTAGCATATACATCATGTATTTGTACATGTATTTGTACATTGGCCCTTCAGCTGATCATGATATAGTTACACAGACTGCCATCATTATCCCCCGTGAAACGGAGGGACATGGGGTTGAACTTGTCCGTCTGTCCGTCCGTCTGTCCCATTTGATATGGGGTACTTTGTGCATGTGAGTATGGTATAAAGAAATTGAGCTAGAGTTTTTAAAAAAATATATACACACATAAACCAAGGTCTAACGTCGAGCCTCGTTAATCTTAATTATAAAATTAACGTATTAGCCAATAATCAGAGCCACGAAAGTTCCAATTAATTATTTAAAAGTGGACATGGAACGTGTTAAGACTAAATGAAGAATTCCCACCGCTAACTTTCTAGGCCATCCAAGATACGTCATTAAAACATTTATTAATAAATGTATATCTATACATGCACAAACATGATTGTATCAAGCCTATCTCCAATAAGATTATACACGTTAAACATTCCGTTGCTGGCTCTATTTTGAACCAGTTATCAACGCTTTTCCGAATATAGAAATACATATGCTGTAACAGGAGTCGCTACATCACCGCGCTACTGGATTTGCCTGTTTCATCAGCAGTCCTCCTCCCGCCTGTTTTTGGGATCTTCCAAACTGTAACTGGCAAAACATGGGAGATGCCTATCACAGATGATCAGTATACACTAGCAGAGATGCTCATAGAATACATCCCATC
>LQRL01124041.1:10934-24849 GCA_001703475.1 Hydroides elegans
CAACTTATTCTACTTAAACCACTTATCCAGTTCCAAAGCTATTGTAAAGACTGTGTCTTCTGGACTAATTTTCTCATACCTGTCATAAACTGAGTCAATCACCTGTAGAACTATTTGATTATAGAACTATTTGATTACAGAACTTATTTTAATTATAGACGTAAAAGTAGTTGATGGTTCTTGTGGGTCCCGATGTCTTTTAATGCGTTAATGAAATTTGGATCTAGACCATTTTATAAGACACAAGGAATGTTCTTCTTCTATTTCAAAGATAAGTTCGCAATTAAACGATCGCTTTGCACTCATTCCAGTACAAATCAAAATCACCTTTTCTGATCACATCATAGACAAAGAATATATCATAAAGAGATCATTGGCACACATTTAAGTGCCACAATGTATGCCAAGTCTGCAAACAGATCCAAATAAGAGACAGCCCGATTATGATATTAAGTGCCAAACGACTTATAATTGCATCGATTTTGTTTTGCAGATAGACGCAAAGTCATCTTGGTCATTATAGGACGGTTGATCATCAGTTAATGCAATTTCTCTTGATGATAAATGGCAGGGGTATCACTTTGGTATAGAGACAGGCCTTGCGTTTCCCTGTATTCCTTCTGAAACCTTTACGCATATACATCAACGCAATCTATACGTAAGTTGTATATTAAGCATCTTTTGTAATGTCCCGTTTAATGACTCCTGCTTCAGGAATTCCATTTCATGTTACGTACTTCTTTAATTGAATGTTTATTTTAATTATATAGATGTTCACACTTCAAAGGAATATATGTATGTTGTGTATTATTGATGTTAGCACTAATTATTATACTTACGTTTCCGTACGTCAGAATCGTTGCCACACTGTAAATGAATAGCAATTCTGTAAGAAACATAGTATTTTAGTACGCTCTTTTTTTACATTAAAACGTTGTATTGACATAAATAGTCTTTTAGAATTCTAATATATTTCATTATATCATTCTTTTCATATCTTTTAACAGTACTGGTACTACGCCAACGTAAGGTTTTCTCTGTCTTGGAAGCTAAAGTAAATGCGTAGCAAAGAGACCGTTGATCGTTCATTGTTTTGTTCTTATTTCTTTCTAAAATGAATGTCAATAGTAATTAAGCAGTGGATCTGCACGTGAATGGCACTTAAATCCATAACTGAAAAAAAAAATAAATAAACAAACAAGCCGCATACCTATACGTATACTTACATATACATATAATATATTTATAAATATAAATGTACATATTGCATACGATTTATCAACCGAAAATATGATGGGCGGTCGGATGTGGTCACATTGAATGACAATAATTACCCCTGATGATGACACGACGGCATGTGATTATGTTGGCCATTTGTATCGCCAAAACTATGTAAAAAAGAGACAAATGAATTGGCAATAAATCAAAATGTATGTAAACTTCATGTTTCATGGCCAACGTATATATGGCATAAGGGCCTGGCCACATTGGAAGCTTTTACTTGCTTTTATTTCCTAACAAAGCTGTCTTCCAATGTATTCCTTATGGGAAACCAAAAAAGGCGAGTAAAAGCTACCTAACAGCTCGTTGTTTTTGGTTCCCCATAAGAAATGCATTGAAAGACAGCTTTGTTAGGAAATAAAAGCAAGTAAAAGCTTCCAATGTGGCCAGGCCCTAATGTCGCTCACTTTACCTTTGTGTCCTTCGGGTACATGGTGAAATGGTTTGAAATATGGTCGTCGAAATATTTTGTGTGATTTCCAAGAAAACCTTGCATTCCGCAACTGATTAATAATTGATGTCGCTTTGTTTCTTAAATGTTGAATGTCTCGAAAATCCATACTTTAGATTCCTAGGGTTTAGACAGATATGCGGTGTCTGCGCAAAAGTATTATTTTACATAAAAGAAAACCTCTTCCTTTACAATATAAATTAAGTCTGTCACTTTTAAACGTAAATATACAAGACTGAATCATGTATTTGAGCTACAAGCGCTGTCTCCAAAATGTACAAAACTTCTACCAAAACAAATCCCTAACTAGGGCATCCCCTTTTCATGTGGGACACTAAAGTCACATCTTCCCATCGGTTTCAAATTGGAGTGAATTCTGAGAAATTGTTTACTGTAACAATGAATCCATGTAATTATTGGCGTTATCTTGTTACACCCTATTCCTCTCTATGTATAAGTCATATTTCATCTCAACCATTGCCAAAAACTGCCTTTTGGAAGGGGTCCACAACAGGGGGACTACTTTATCGTCAAGGAGGTTTCGTCGTTTGGGTGGCCCTTTTACGGTACATGAGTCACAACTTATTAATAGGGCCCATGCGTGTCACAATCTACCTGTATGCATTCCTGAGGTTGCCCCTGGTATGTCAACTGTATAGAGATGCATCTCTAGTGAGATTTACCCTATATCACGAGGAAAAAATGGACCTCATTGTTACGCGTCGCTGTTAGTGTTAATACGGTCTGGTGATTAATCTATAGGCTTATTACGAACGTCGCAGTGTTTTGGGGGCCGACATGTTCAACCTACATCGTTCATTTCCAGAAATGACTGGATGCGACAACCGATCATATTCAACAAACAGAAACATAATCTTGATTGTGAACCCAATGCTGAAGCATCAATGTATCTTTGTTTTGATACATTTTTTTTCGCAATGATATCGAGTTGGTGAAGAGCCAAACTGGTGTCGGATGAAGGCAACGAAGGGAGCCAAATTCTCCGAAGTAGGGAAACGAGAAGACTGTCCTTTCTGGACCAAGTATCACGTCGGCCATAGTCAGTGTTCTACATGTATATTGTTTGAAGCATACTTATATCCTTCGGAAGTAGGGATTATGATCTATGCTTCCGATCTGGCGCCTTTCGCATTGGCAGGTGCATCAGCAAACGTAATAATGTACAACAATGCCTTACTTCTTGCTTGCGTATTTTGTTTGGGTTTATCTATGTGAAGAAAAAACGCTGCTACGGAAGAAGCTGCGGAAAAAAACTACTTAATATTAAGATAGGAGTCTCACGTTTAACCAGATGATGTTAGTATTACATCAAAATGTGAATTTTATTCCATATGAAAAATATGACAGCATTTACACATTGAACTCTGGAGATTAAAAGTTGGTCCATCCATCCGTCCATCCATCCATCCATCCATCCATCCATCCAAAGACATTGTTAAATTTGAGTTTTTACAGTTCTGTTCGTGTCATCCAATTTATCCTTGCGGGAAAATTCGAAACGTTGAATAACATTGTGAGATAAATGGGTTATAGACGAATAACGAATATTATCCCTGATTTTATTTATTACATTAAACATTAATATGCATTTTCTAAGAAATCAAGTGAATTTTAAATCGTAATGATATGGGGCATCGATTATACTATAACCAAAATTGATTTAGATAACCAGCATAATCTAATAGTGAAACCGAGACTTTTATGATCAATAATTCCAGAACTACTTTTGATAAGAATTTTAATTTGAATGCAGTAAAAATGAAAACCTTATGCGAGTGATTACAGATGCATGGGTATAATTTTCTAACAAATACCCACATTTGTCATGAAATCTAACTCCTATAATTACACTAAGTAACTCAAGTAAACTGTTGTCAACTTTGTGTACTTTAAATTTTCTTGCGAAAAGTTTGACTGATTTCAATTTCGATAGCCATTGACATGTAGTTTTACCAAATGTTTGCATTTGCTACAGAAATACTAAAAACATGGATACAGACATGTACGAGCTGAAGCCAAAGTTCTCAGACGTGTTTCACATAGAAATACCCTAAAATTAAAAGGCAAATATTAAATATTATAATTGGACTGTTGAATGGATATTGGTTGGGTTTCTTAATGGGTCACCTCCCTTTCTACAAAATATTTCAACAAAAAAAATAATACAAAAACACAAAAAAAAACGTGAACATTTTTTGAAAAGGACATTTTTGGTGAACACGTTTTGAGGTCAAAAGCGAAAAAAAAACGTTTTTTTTAGGTGAACGTGGCTGCACGCAACACTTCTACAAATATTATAATATTACAGTAAAAGTTTATATTTGTGTTTTATATTTTTTTTAGATTCGATGTCTGGCTTGGCAGTTGGTGTGGCTTGTTTATCCAGGGCATACAAATTTGAATGCAAAATTATCAACAAAAGCTCAATATATATTATTTTAAGAAATTATTTCTATAAAAGGTGCGAATTTGAGCAATGTTATCATATGTATCACGCAATTACAGTTATTTAAAACACTGCATGTGGTGTTAGCCATTTCAACAGAAGGTGGTAACAAAAGTTTTTTTTATTTTTATTTGGGCAGACGCAGGCGGAATCGTCTTTGATCGCAGCGAAATTCAATGAAAATATCGTAAATCCAGCGATTTTGGATTTACTATTTTTTTCTTTGAATTTCGTAGCGATCATAGCGAATTCTGCCAGTGCCTGTCCGCCCCATTAGATATGTTCATGATAATGTTTTCATTTCTGTGATTAATCGTGTTATTGTTTAATCACTTCGCTTCAACATTCTTTTTAACTTAAATGATCCAAACATAATCAAAGCAAATCCATTAATCAAATTACATGAATTCGCATTGTTTCTTTAGAATTTGTTTGTAAACATATTTTCAAATTTAATGTCTCAACAAGTTATAAAACATGTAACCCAGTTTTTGGGTTATATATCATTCGCCAATGTCTTTTGATTTGCATGGGGTATAATTTCTTCAAACGCATTTGTACGTGTGATAACATTGACTGTTTTCTATGTCTTTTGATTCGAAGGTCACCATGTTCATGCAGCATTTCTTTTTTGAAAAGTGGCCCCTCTGAAGAAGTCTGTGAAAAAAGGTTAAGTTGTTTACTTCAAAAAACATGTTTGTCGCTGAAATTCAGGGTTACCAAAAGTACAATAACTGCCATGGGTTACTGCACTAAAGACATCTAAATAATTGTAGTAGCAAAAGGTAGTAAAGATCACTTATCACGTAGCCGACGCATGATCGTGATGTACATTTTTGAAGAACCATTTTTGGAGACAGCTGAGTATGTTATACAAAAAACATGTGAGGACAATTGTAAAGAGTACTTCATTATTTTTCAAGAGTGCCGTTTTGGTCATTCCGTATGAGATGATGGGGATGTTAAAGTGGGTTGCAATCCTCTCGACATCTTACTTAATGAAGTGGGTTTTCAGTCATATCTCTGGCTTCTGATGAAGAATGTTTATTCGTTTTCAATGTTGTGTTGATTGTTCTGTTGTGAAACCGCAAAAAGTTATATATCCTTGACGATGTAACAACTAAATACGGATCTTGGCATGTTTATCACCAAGGCGAGTAGATATTTTCAAGGTTGTATTCAATTTCAGTTCCGTTGAAAAGAAAAGAGTTGAATTTTAGTTGAATGGGACCAATATCATCTTAATTTATACTGGCTATCAATAAGCTACATGTTTTTTTTTTTTTTTTTAAATTTCTATTGTTCCTCGGTTGGCGATCTTCTGTTTTTGTATCACAGAATCCTGGAAAACATCACGGTGAAATTACGGTAGTGTCCTCACAACATGAAGTATTAACATTCTTTCCCTGTGAAATTTCTAGATATAAAAAAATCTAATTTGTATATTATCTTATCGAAAACCTACTAATAGTTTGAAATATACGTCATCAGTCGTAAGATCATTTTACGACTAACCATGCACGACCTATATGTTATACAAAATCACGATTCTAAATCATTTCAAGTGCATAAGCTATAACAATAATAATTACACACGATTACTGTTCGTGACTGGACCCCCGGACATGGTAAAAACTCCACTCTCGAGTGTATAATGATTAGAATATCCTGACTCAAGCCTCCTCATTTTGGAACGCAGTTTACCGAACCAGTCATGGGATATGTTGGACACGATCCAAAAAGCGATCTTGAGCATAAGGCTTTCTGACGTCATGATGACGGCAATGCGAGTGTCTAAAAATAGCAACCCGATTGTAAACAAGCAGTGGGCTGGAATGGTTTGCTGGCGATGCTCCTCGTTGTATCATTGAGAAGCAATCGCCAATCGATTGGAAATCAGTGAAGTGTGATGAGGAAACTGGGTCCCGATTTCACACTTATGTAACGCCAGTATAAAAGCTAATTGTTCTCAATTAATAACGATTTAAAACACTGCCATATTGACATTTTGATCAGGAATCGATGGTTCATTGAATGAAAAGCACTTAACACAGTTTTGTAACGAAACGCGGTGAAACGCATGGAACTTTCTACAGTCAACTCACTGTTCTCATTTTCCCATGAATTTCTTCTATTGTATTCCAAATGTCATCGTGAGAAAACAGACTTTGATTGAAAAATGCGATGAATCGGTTCGATTTCGCAATAGATGGCTCAATGCCAAACAAATATTCCAGAGAGTGGCTGCATTCGAGAGGTGGAGTTCTCCAAGGTTCCCTCGCTCTTTAGAAACTGCGCAGAAAAGGCTGAATGAGTGTGAACCATATCACAGTCACAAGTATCTGCGTCGGACTGAGTCAATACGTGTGACCTCGCCTCCTACTAATGGAGTCGACGCTTGTTTACAAACAAACCCAGTTTCCGCCAACGAATCGTCGACGTCTATCATTTTTGCCTATGCATCAGATTTTCTCGCCCCCCCCCATCTACAATAGGAGACGACAGGAATTGTGCTAATTAATGATCATGGGAGTTTTTCCAATTCGCAAAACATTTCTTTTTATTGTCTAATGATCATGCGTTGATTAGTTATAACCGCTCGTTTCGGTTTTTAAATGTCGTTTTGCGTTGCGTTATTTCACACCGAAGAGAACTCAAAAACAAAAGTAACGTCACAATTAGGGATGTTAACAACTTCACTTTTTAAGGGTGACGATTGTTTGTGAATTTCAGTGTGTTGACGATTGTAACTGCATCAACACACGCATGACGTTCGAATTTAAATATCTTAGTAATTTACCATTTTATGGTCATATTTGGTTCCAGTTTTCCCATGCAAAAGTCTAGCATTTGATAGATTTGAATATAACAGACTGACCACATTGGAAGTCACTTTCTAAACAGACCATTTTTATTTTATTTTTCAAACTTCAAAATGAGGGATTCATGAGTATGTGACAAAAAAAGACAAGAAATTTGGTAAGGTCGTAGGGCCTATGTCATTAAATGGGACACATTATACCAGGATGGTCGTATCAGGATACATAAAAATATCAGAAATCCCATCTGAGTTATAAAATGTCACATTTTACGATGTGAAAGGCCTTCACGCACTCACGTGAGTGCATATTTGTATGCAGATAACATAGTCATGCTATTTAGATTGTATATCATAAATAGTTGAGGGTACGTAAATAAATATATAACATTTGTCGATACGGTCAGGACATGGCACATACCATTTATGGAGTGTCAAACGTCATAAGATGTGATAATAGTACATCGATAATGCGACGATAAGAGGAGTTTCGATAAGGACTTCGGACGGTTGTATAATTGGTTATCTACGCATGTCCAAACGACATCTGCATCTCATCCCACAACCACTCCTTACTATCGATTCTGATGAAATGTCGACAGTTTTTCTGACATCGAACCTATATAGAGTTATCGATCATAATCGTGATCATAGGTGATGTTCATATCAGTTACATATGCTGTATTCGGACTGGACAGATAGTCAAACCAATATAGCCGTACAATCTGGATTTCGCTGTCCTCACATACATTATATGTGTGTTTTTATTGTTGAAGGGGGGGGGGGTGTATGGCCTATGGTGGGCGACATATCGGGCAAAGAATTCTAAATATCTATTCAATATAAATTGCATATCATTATTTAATTTCAGGAATACACGTAAATAATATCCATGTTTGTGAATGCGCATATTTGAAATAAACAACGCCCAGACAGTTCTGCATAAAAAAAACAACATAATATCATGTTTTTATTACCAATTTGCATATAAAGCGTCAAATTGCCAAGTACAGTCTTAACTAGAAAGAAGGTCGAATTTGCAGTGTCTGTCGTATAAAATATAATCAAAACCTGTCTGGGGACACAACCTTGTTCTTATCATGAGGGGGCTTTGAAAGTAATGGGGTTTATATCGCACCAAGTTCATCCGTCAAGTTTTTTTTTGATTGATCGGAAAATGCGTTTCGTCGTAAATTTTCAGGTTATTGCGTTTTAGCCTGATTTCTTTGGTGCATGAAAGTTAAGAATGCTTTAGAAAGAGCTGGGTTCAAAGTAATTTCATGAATCCGATTCATCAAATGTGTCGCATTAATGAATCTTTTCAAGGGCGAACCGCGAGTTATGAATGAAGGAGCTTGACGATTACCAATCATCGGATGTGAATGACTTCTAGCAATTCTATTTTGCAATTACAAACACGCATCATCGCTAAATATTCAGTTCCTGTTCAAAATGTATGTACACTCCTTTTATCATTCACACCGTTCCATGTGGCCTCCAAACTCTTTTCAGCAGTCTTATAACGTTGAAAATCGCAGAGTATAGTGAATATTTTCACAATAAAGCATGATTCAGTAAATAATCCTACGCGAAAATAGTTCCCTTTATCCAAAACCACGTGGCACTTCCTGCCATGCTGTCCATCTATCGAGTCCAACCTCATCTCGCGCTGCAGACCACGATTACGTAAGCGTTGTCTGCGCTCACAGGAAATGTCAAAGACTGTAGGTCATGACCCGAGCACAACGCGGCAAGATACAGTGAACTACATCAACGTGTATGCTAATGAACGCGCAGCACTGTAGCAGCGCTGGTCACCTCATCAACGTACATGCTCATTTGGAGAGAGGGATGCCCTAATGAGTTCGAAATTAGCCAAGCATGTATCTCTTTTGTAGGATAATAGCGCTGGGGATAATATAGAGGAGGGCACGACCTTTTTAATTCTATGGATGACCTCTGAAATGACTTTTGATTGGGGGTGTGGGAAAAGGTTTTGCCCTTAACTCGACACCCCATCTAATGTTTCAGATTTCATTGATGCTATGATGTAACCTTCATTCAACATTTTTGTCCTAACTCTAAATGTTAAAATATCATGAAACTGCATATACCAAAATTAATTGGTAAATTAATCAATGAAATATGAAAATAAGAGAATGTTTAGGGTTTCCACAACTAAATTAGGGTAATGTTTCACAGTAGGGTCAATTTCTGAACCATTTTTTTTGAGGATTTAAAATAGCCCAGCAAAACTTTGGTGCCTGCCATGCCATGATCGTGCAATCATACTTTAACATATTTTCGAAAGTTTCAATCCGTCATCTGAGCTTTTCATACTCGTCAATATATGATCGATTGTTTAATTTCCTTAATAAAATCTTTATTTCTATTCTTAACGATCATTATGTGGCCTACAATTTTCATTTTTAATTAAAAAGCTCCCCACGTCCTTTTTATAGGGTGGAATTAATTTGATTTTTATAAATGGCTTGTTTTTTACAGTGAACTTTAAGAACTTTGTCCGCCAAAAGTGACTCTTATAGAAGACACATTTTTGGGAATGCCTTTTCTGATAACCTGTAATTATGTGTTTTCAGTTGTCACAATCCACTCATCAAATAAAAAGTTGAACGAACTCCGCGGGGTGACACCTGAATATTTTATATGTCTTTTATGGATAAAAACTAAGTTGAAGATCAAACCTCATGCATTTGTAGCCATATAAATTACTATACAAACAGCAGTTGAATGAACTTCTTAATAAGAGACATCAACAAAAAAGGTACTCAATATTCCCCGCGATACAGCGCAGACACAACACAACCTTCGGCGCCCTTCCCTTGTCAAAGAGACAACGATTCCACAATACCTGCAAAGACCTGCCATCAGGAATGATTGAAACGAAAATAGTAACATCCTTGAATGCATCGCTTAGCATCAATGCGCGCTCAATGCCACATGCACATTGCCGCGCCTCACCCCATACTACAGACGCAGAGCGGTCAGCGGAGACCATTCACCTCGTTGCCGCTCATCTTATTAATGTTCGGGTCACTTAGCGTGGGTCGGTCACTGAACTGCAGTGGCTAAGAGGCGGAGGGGATGGGCAGCGCGACTGATTTATTGCATTCATGCATACAGCAAGCAGAGGCTAGTGGCTGCTCTAGACTACGAGAAAGTGGTCAGACACAACTGGTGCTATTGACCGGCCAAAACCTTGTAGTTGGCGCGCAAATTATTACTGCTCCCAAGACTCTTAGAGGGTAAGGCGCTGACCTTAAGCGCCAATCAAGCGTAAAGGTGTCCTCACGCGCTTCGTGTTTTGTGTTACGTTCAATGTTCTCTAAGTTGTATGCATGAGCAACGTGTTTCTCAAGATCTGTCTGGTTATTTCTTGGGACTATTTTGTAAATATGAATAAATGCCATGAACTCTTCTGAAGTGCGAGCATGCATTTCAAATATCAGAATCATTCTCTTTTTTCTTCCTCATATGTATGGCATTTGTTGATTTGTGTTAAAGTTGATAATTCAAAGAACGTATGGTATTGTAAAAATAAATGTTTTTGACGAAAAAATTATATTTTGATGATTTTTTTTCTGTTTCGATTTATATTCGAAGCTAGTTTATGCAGTATGAGTTATAATTTTCAAATATTTTTAAAGTTTTCGGTGAAGTATAGAAAGTTACTCTGGATTGTTATGAGTAAGTCAATTGATGTAATTTCTTGTGGATTCTGTTTTGCATTTTGTTTCATTAAGTTCTATGACGTGTTTTGCTTAACTAATATTCAGTTGAAATAATGTCGTATCTTTGTTTATCTTTAACTGACAGAATTAAATTCAGATTTTCGAGATAAGAACAAACGAAAAACGCAAGTATTTTGTTTTCAATTTCTTTATTACAAAAATATATCTGTATATACATCAAATTTTTAACAAATGGCTAAAACTTCCAATGAACCACGTTTTTTAAGCTCTAAATAAAATAGCAACCAAAAGTTGTCTCAAAATTACCCAATTTGTTAATATTTTGTATTCAAGTTGGTCAAAATTACCCAGAAACATAACTAAATTTCAACAGTTTCATTTTCCTAATTTCTAACTTATCCAACAATGCATGAAGTTACTAGCCGATGAACACATTCAGTTATGTTAGCATAATAACTTAGCGTATTATATACAGTCTCATAACTTAAAGCATACTCAATAAATAATACACAAACACATACAAGAGCCGCTGTCAAATCTTAAATTATTGTAGCTCAAACTATGGTTCATTTCGTGATTGCGATTACACCAAGCGAATTACTGATTGAATTATGTCCTAAAAAGAAAACTTGTGTTTCGATAAAAACTTGATTTGTTAAATTTCTGCTTTAAGGGAAATAAAATATTAAATGTTTTGATAGACGACCCGTAACTAACACACACCCCTGAAATTGGGGTGAAATAAATTACTACTTCTACGGAACATTACACATCTTTAATACTGTCGTTGCTTAGTTGCATGGACAACACTCGAATGGGAAAAGTATGAAACAATAATTTTAAATTTGGGAACAAAAGCGTCCAAACAATGACTGATAAAGGAGACAAATAAATGCCTACAACTCAACAGGCAGTGATCGCTAGTGCTCGACCAAATCTCGCTACATTCTCAACAGAAAAGTGAGGATAACCAAGGAAAATTTAAACTTAAAAGAGACATTGCTGATTAATTACAGATCTTCTTTAAAAAGTTTTCCTAAAACACCATAAGGCTGAATCCACCCAAATTGTGGCATGTCATTAAAACCAGAGTATTAAAGACAAGAACATAAAGTTTCCTTAACTTAACCGATTAAGTTAACATCGTTTCATACATATTCGAGTACAGGTTTGATAAGACAAATTGCATTGGTTTTGCATTGAAATCTAATAAGAGTTCAATCTTGTTTTTAAAAACTGTCTATATAGTAGTGTGTAGCACCAGTTTCAAAAACTGTTTCCGTGCATGCTTTCCACCACAAGCGATCGCAACCTAGATATCCATGGGAACATCGGGCAATCAAGCGAGTGTGTCTCTTCAAAAGTCCATTCGATAAATCACAGAGTTCGTGCGTTCATTACAAAGTGTTCCGGAAGCATTGGAGCTTCGATCAACAGTTTCTTTGGTTTACGCTGAGCAATCTCGAAAATACTCCAATGAACAGTGGCTGGAGCATTTCTTCATTTTGAAACAGTTCGGTAGTTCAGCTAAGCAAACTCCTTGGTACAATTTCCTAAGATTGGCAGTAGAGATCGGCTTTGGCCCGAAACCGCCGACGCGATGTTGTCGCGCTCTGCATGCGTCGCAAGTGTTTTTAATCACTGCGATAATTGGAAAACTCTGAACTTAAGCGTGAGTGTTTATCACATTGGTTCACTGCCAGAGCTTCCTGCAGAATGCTGCTTCAGCGATCGAGATTCGGCTGACACGGCGAGCGTATCCGATGATTCGGCCTCTTCCGATTGCATCCAGGAATGTTTCAAAATGTCCTCGAGATGGGGGCGCTCCGATGGCTTGAGCGACAAGCATTGGCTGATCAGATCTTTCACTTCAGTAGACAGCTTGCCTCGGAAGGTGAGGTTCGCCTTAAGGATCTGCTCGTCCTGCTCGAAAGGAATGTCTCCGCACACCATGTCGTACAGCAAGATGCCCAACGACCACACAGTGAGGGCGGTGGCGTCGTATCTATGGTAACGGATCCATTCGGGTGGGCTGTACACTCGAGTACCTATAACATACAAAGAGGGAATAATATTAAGTAACAAATTCAAATTTATCAAATCTATAAAGTCAAATTATTTTTATTAACAATTTTACTAAGTTCTACTGTTGGCATTCTGACGTCATAAGGAATGGAATTTGGGTGGGAATAATCAAACACCTACAGACTAAGTGGATGTGACAGTGATTGCACAATCGGATCAAATGCGCATCTTGTCGAGATGACTGTTTGCTCCCAGGATGTCAATAATTATGCTAAGTACAACTGACTAGACAGCAACGCAAGTAAAATGGCGCAGTGGAAATTTCCAAGTCCCTGCCTATTAGCCGACACCCAATGGCCGCTAGCTTCCAGGAAAAAATCGATCAAGCTCACAAGGCTCTCCTCTTCTGGCCCGACTATGTACACTAAGCTTGGCAGTGCGCCAGACCGCAATCAATAAGGCATGTGAGGCTCGCCTTTCCTATTCACCGCCACCACCACGTTGCTAGCGGCAACCCACGCTCGCTGCTAAGGCAGCAACCCAATTAATGATTTTTAATGAACTCGCCAATATATTTCATGACGATGGAGTTATGAAATTCATAAGTCACACCATCACAAGTCCAGTCTCGGTGTTTTGTTTTTGTATTTACCTTTGATGCAAATCTATAGTGCACCATATGAAAGACAAGAGGCCTTGGACTGGTCGGCCTTTCACGTGAACACTTAATGGCAGGCGTTGTCTCTCAATACGGTGGCAACATCTTGTCGTTTACGACTGTCCACTAAATATACCTTTTTATGTGATACACTTTTTCGCTCTCACTTTTTTTAAATAGAAACTTGAGCCATTTCAAAACCCCTTTCTTAAATAAAGATCGTCTAAGTCCTCAAAAGGAGTGAAGTGGGCCGCGTGGTAGTCATGTTTGCCTAAGATTTAGGGGACACAATAAATGGCGCCCAAGATTTGTCGCTTTTATAATTTTGCCTCATTTAGTCGACACAATACGAGGGCAAACAAGGCTTAACAGAGTTTAGCATTCCGAAGATACCAAGATCCGCTTGACAATCAGTGTGGTCCCCCAGGTTATTTAAGCTCTTATGCTATTTTAGCAAAATGCCAATATATGAACCGAGACACCCCCAATACTATTGTCCCTA
>LQRL01124070.1:48102-58369 GCA_001703475.1 Hydroides elegans
AGATTTTTGTCAATTTTTATAAATTCTTTCGTCAATATAGGGTTTAATTTTATTCACAAATATATATCTAGGCTAAATAAACTTTAATACAACTAGGAATTGGTCATATATACCATTTTTACTTTTTTTTCATTTTTCATAAAAGGTGTTCCTCTTATGATTCTAGCCAGCTAGATGAGCGCAGTGAGCTCAGCTAGCTACAAAAATAGGAACACCTTTTTGTAAAATATATTTTTCTAAATGTGGTTACTTATGGCATATTTCAATGTTGCAACTGATTTTATGTTCAAATAAATACTTTTTAAAAATTCTGTCGTGGAGTGCCCTTCATACAGCAAGGGTATTTGAACAATTGAAATTATAAATGACGTAACGGTAAGGATCTCATCTTTCTTTTTTTGTTGTTCATAACTGCAATCTCTATGAAATCATCACATTTAGCTGAGCAAATTGAGGTTCCATTGAGGGGCGTTGATTCAGAGAAAATATTGTGTATCCATAGAATGACCAAGCAAAGCAAACGGAAATCCTGATCCAACCCGTATCATTATTATAATCTCTTAATATCTTCACGATAATAAATTGATAAATGGGGATAGGGATATTTTTTGCACATAAGATACTTTGTGTGGTATTGCACACTTTTGTTCTTCAACAAATATCGTATGATATCAAAAATCATTATAAATCATCACGGTTGATCCCCAAACATTATGTTTTGTGTCGAAAACGCTGAAAGCCCTGCTTTTCAACAACAAAGTTGCATTGATTAACCATATTTACTGTCTAGCATCAGGTCCCATATATCGTATACACAAATGTTTTAAACTATTCAATTACGTCAGATACAGTGGTTTTATGCTACTCGCCATTAGTTAAAATTTTGAAGAGGTTGGATCTGGTGGTAAGAACATATTGACTGCAAACGTTATTCTATAAAATAAGATTTTGTATAATGATAAAGATTTTGAAAATAATGTAGAACATTTATAACTATTGAAGAAGAAAGTCGGATCAAAGAAAGAACAAAACAGAAACGCCCTCGATGTGTGTGTATGTATCCAAGACAACCATAAACAACAAAGCCACCGACGACTCGGCACGAAAGTACATGACCCTTTGTAATGAGAAGCAGGCATAGAGCAAGAACCACGAAAAAATATCAAAAGGACAAAAAGAACAAAATACAAGAAAATAGCTTGGTGAGGAAAGAAGAGTCAAAGAGTAGGAAGCCGACACAAAAGCTAGTGAACGGCTCTGTGCATAAAGAGATAGAATTCTATCCAGTGATTTTGGGTTCTTTGAGAAAATCGACTCCGAACAAAATATTAATTAGGTCTATCATATAGCATCTTTATAGGTTAACCTCACATATATGCTGCTCATGAATCATTTCAACATTCAATTAACACTATATTACATGAAGTCTATAGGAGTGTGCATTTTCAATCTCAGTGTAAAATTATACTTAATTCAGTTAGACCAT
Organism: Hydroides elegans; assembly: GCA_001703475.1. Classification (NCBI taxonomy): domain Eukaryota; kingdom Metazoa; phylum Annelida; class Polychaeta; order Sabellida; family Serpulidae; genus Hydroides; species Hydroides elegans. Next base: position 49,589 of record LQRL01124070.1, read on the forward strand.
TTAGGAACAGAACCCGTCTAAGTGGTATCATCGGCACCTGTTTGGTCGGATCACAAAAGGCAAACATCGCGAGTCGGCTCGTGTGTTAAGTCAATGGAGCATGGCAGGTCGGTTACATCAGCACCGTGTAATGAGCTTACTAGGAGTAAATCAATAGGAGGAACGTGAACTAACGTCGACATTTTTTTTTGTGTAGCTGTTTTAATATTATCGGTAGTGTTTCTTTTTTGTGCGACGTCATTTATAGCGATTCAAAATTGCTCTGACTTCGCGTAGTTCTAAAGCTGTCGACGCTACTATATCATGTCCCTAAAAGAAAGGCACCGATATCATTTTACTCTTTCACGATATACCGTGGTTTATGTGCCAATCGTTATAAGCCGCTACCAATACTATTGATAAATGAATCAAATCAAAGAAATGACAAAGCAGCAAAGTCCTAAAAGCACTAAACGCTTCAGCTTTGCTTATTCGAGGAGTTTATATGGTTTTCGTAATCCATTGAAATACCGTCACGACGTCATTTTTTTTACCCGGAATAAGGAAGAAAATTGTGATGCGTGATTTACATTGTTCGCTCAAGTATAGTAGGGTAAACTTTGCAACAAAATGCCTAAAAATATCTCAGGGATGGGCCTGCAGAGGATGTCTACCTGTAAGAACATTCAAGCGACATCTTAAACTGTGTTACCCTACTCGAATCGAAACGTATTCGTTTTTATTAGTTAAAACTATTTCAAGCATTTGTACATTGAAATTTACCTTAAATAGTGGTTTGGTTATATCATGCATACACGAAGCAATATAATTGTTACGAATAGTTATATTGCGTTTAACGTGGAACCACATTGCAACCTACATATCTCAATTGCGAACTTATTTATATATGCTGTAGTATCATAATCTACATGAACAATTTATTGATCAGGAAATCATGTTGCACTGAACCTTGCATAAAGAAATACAAAAAGCATTCGCATGTATTATTTTTTATCAATACAACCTATTTGTGCAAGAAATCCATTTCATCCAGGCACTAGAAAAATAGGTTCGTTTTTATTCATGTGTATGTTCGCGTGCGGCAAAAATGAGTTAAATGTGTGGCGTTATAAAAACGATTGCGTTTCGCAATACCATAACGATGCTGTATGTGGACCAAAGCAATTCATGCAAGATGCTGCATGTTTTGTTTTCGTCCGAATTTATTTGCAGAATAGAGAATGAAAATCAGAAATGCGAAAGAAAAACACACCTTGTTGTTACATTGCATTGAAAACAACTTTTTTTCCGTAGATGAGTAATGCTTAATGTCAACTATATCATCATTTGTGATGTAAAATTACCCTATCAGAGATCGACACCCTGGGGTCACTAAACAAAGTTCGATTTGACCGTGATTTTGATTTTACCCAAGACACATATAGGACTACACCGTTGTCGTTGTTTTTTTTCGGTGGAAGATAGAATTACAATGCACATGCATAAATGAGTACATGTATATTCAATATTCAAATTACAGAGACGGGGTATATGTAGGCATTACAAATGAAAATCATTTTATTAATTTTGTAAAAAACTTCGCCGCTACCAATTTAAATTTACAGATGCATATAATCCATATATTCATTGCAGCATTTTTAGCTGGTTGAACTTAAAAGGCAGCAAATTGATATTATTTTGAATAGTATCCGCAGCAGTACAATGAGCAATGCAATGCGAAAAATTTCGAATAGTCATTGAAATGTCATAAATAAGGCCTCCCTGGACGCAAACCGGACACATTCTTGCCCCTTAAGTTTTTTTCAACGACAAGCCGACCCGACCTCGAGATAATAATATATAAGTCAGGAAAGTAATTAACAGTAGTTTAAACTGTAATAAGTGTTTGAGTTCATTCATATTTCCGAGTGGGGCGTTTAAGCATCGTTTGAGCATCAATTCAACGGCAGTTACAGTTGTATTGTTTGTCAAAGTGCAAATACATCTGCATTCATAATTTCAATGTCGTGGGTTTTGAGTCGGAATGTAATAAGTTTGTTCATAAACCCTGGTTTTTAGCACAATCAGACTCACAAACCATGTCAAAGGAACATTTCTAGCAAAACAGATATCAAACCATTCGGTCGTGCTGGCATTGGATATAGCATGTTAAAAACAATAAATCATTTTTGATAAAAACCGTTCTAAACACTGAAAACTGCTACCTGGTTACCTGTAGGGCGCCACAGAAAAAAACAACGAACACCAATAAGGTGTAATGGCATCAACCTATACATGTATATCACAAATTATACGAACAAGGTTGACTATTATACATTGTACAATACAAATATTGGACATATTGTTGCATGCATCCCTTCGTCATATCTTTTTTTCTGTCCAGGGTTACTTTTAAACCGAATTCCTTATATGGACACAAAACTTATAAAAAAATATTGTCACACAATCTGGCGTTCATACGCAATCGAAGGGCTCCATGCAACATTGCTATAAGTGTGAAATTGACGTTTCGGTAAAAAAGGCATTGAATGATTTTAAATTGGTATTAATATTGGTAACTGTCCAAAGGATGTAGATATTTTGATCAACTTGATATCGTAGCAATATTTAAGTATATAACAGGGGCTGAAATCATGTGACACTTTTAACGCATTGTTGCACGAGGCCCTTCATTTACGTTTATACCAAACTTGATTTTTGATGAGCCGCTCGCTTACCTTTTTCGTGAGTTTGCCTTGCAGCTCAGAGTTCTGTTGCTGAAATTCTTCATTGACCTTGCTGTATGTGGAAAAGAGGACATTTGTTTAAATTCTTTAAATATAATTAATTTGGGTCTTTTATCATTTACATGTTTACAATTATTTATATGAACAACTCAAAACAGTATCTTTAGCAAAGCATAATCATTATAGAATTTTCATTTTCGCTACAAATGCTTTAATTCAAATATATAAGGAAACATTGATATTCCCGATAGAGGCATATACTCATTAATGATGATAATTACCAAAATTTATACAACAAAATATATCTTTTTGCTTTCTTGCGACTTGTTGACTTGCTGTATTATGCAATTTAAATACATGTACATGGTATATTGGTAAGATTTTGATACATGTAGATGATTGTGTATACCTCACTTTGGAAATTTCCGATCAATTTATCAACCCACATGAAAAGTAACTTCTTTCGCAAGAAAACATAAACATTAGTTCACTTTCGTTTTCAACAAGCGAATTATTTTATTTCAAAATTTAAGCCAAAAAAAAAAAACGTAAGTGTCTTTGATATATGCCAAATTGCGTAACATCTAACTGTAGATAAATCTAGGTTTTTTTTTCAGAATAGGGCTTTGAACGGGAAAATACCGTAAGTTATTTAAGAGTTATGATCAAATTACGATAAACCTTTTCATTTTGTTTTTATATCGCATTATATCTATGAACTATGCATTTTTCATTGAATATTCTGGTTTTGTATTTCAACACCTACGTACATCGAATGTCACGCATGTATCACGAACAATAAGTAGGTCGAGATGTGAAAAACTATATTTTAGTTAGTATCTATATAGAGACTAACATATACTGGAATAAAAATTCTTTTATAACTCCCCTCCCATTCTCCAACCTCGCTTTCACAGATACATGTGTATAAATAATGTATCTTAAATCTTAGATATGACTTAAATTACAGCAAAGTTTCAAACTTTTTCTTACTTTTGTTTGTATAAATCCATCTTCAACCGATCCAAGTCTTTCGTTAAGTCTTTCAAACTCTGAAAGATAACACAAAGAACCAGTTTTTAAAAAAAATCAAAATATTTTATACAAAGTAGAAAGAATATGAAAACCGTCGGTCCGTCGGCCGGACCGATATTTTTTTTAACTTGTCGGTCCGGCTGACCGATAAAAAATGCCGATTATTTTAGATGGTTTTATTATGGACCGATAAAAAATTGGCGGACCGACAAAATATTGGACATTTGAAAAATTTGATAGCTTTCACATTCTCTGAAAGTGTATAGATTAATATATGCATACATTTGATGCAATCCAGGAAACATTAAAATCATTGCATTTCAAACTTAATTTTATACTTTTCTGAGTTTAAACATATGTTTAAGATCAGCAAATCATTATAATAAATATATATATTTTTTAAATTTATATCGATCTGCATTTTTGATAAAGATCTCCGGGAGGAAACACGTTACCAGACAGGAGGGAAGCCATCTGATTGATTTGAAACCGCCCTATCTTGCAAATGTCCAACTCCCATTTTTCGCTACTCTGGAAGAAACATAGTTTCATACAATGTAGGTGAGGTGGTTGAGGTTACCGTATTATAGCGCCACTCGATCACCCGCCCCCATTCCATTCGCCTGCCCACCCTAATTAGCAATTTCTAAACTCACCTTTTCGCTCTTCTGGCTGGAACTACTCGCCTGCGTGAAGCTCTTTTCGAGGTCGCCAACCCTTTGCCGTGATGCTTTTAGTCGGCCTGAGAGTTCCTCAATTTCCTCTGTAACAAAACGAAAATTTATATAAATGTGTAGACATGATATATTCGAAGTTGATGAAATGTTGTCCTCCACTCAAATAACACCTCTAAGTATCGCCCATCCTGTCTCTTCTGCAATAATATGAAAATCGCCTCAAACACACTAAATTTGCATATCCCTTTATCGTTTCCCGATCCAAACCGCATCGAAACCCGAATTCCTGTAAAAGCTACCAAAATACTATTTCGATCTTCCCTAATCGTATAGTATACTAACATACCGATACATATCAACTATGGGCATGAACCTTGTAAAGCAAAGTCGTTCAGGATTCGATCGCAGAGGTCTTGTCTTATATCCATTTGTATTGCTTTCATAGAATCTATTCTCTAATAGATGAGAGCTTGTTTCATATTTCTATTTCTTTTGCAAAATACTTAATTGCATTCGGAACATTAAATTATAAAACATATTGTGAAATTGTGAAATTTAGCATTATGCATTATGCATAGAAAATACTTCCATTTTACACGAGGGTACACAAACATGTAAGATGTTACATAAGTATTGTAAGTATAGCGTAGATGGGAAATCAAGATGGTTAATTTAGGTTTACTACAATACAAGATGAGATTATCTAAGATCGTTTTGTTATCAATTATCGCTAGGGCATTGTATATGCGCAATATCGCGAACACATGAAGACCCACTTTTGACCGAAATGGGAAAAACTTTTCATACCAGATTTTTGCGCTATTACCGTTGATATACCATTGATATTTAAGTTGTAAGTTTATCGGTAAATTTGTACAATATCAAGAGCTTTCAGAACATTTTTTAATTATTCTAGATTAATCACCAAGTTAAAAATAGTGACCATTAAATCCATGTCAACCCCCCACCAGCATCTCCGGCCCACTCCTAACAAAAATGCAACATATCGGTCATGATTTTTGTGGTCGGTCATAAGACCACAATTATCGTATCGGTAACATATATTTCATCGTTTTTTTTTTAATCAAAATGCATTAAGATGTAATGAGTCATAGATGACCTTTTTGACCTTGACTTTTGAGTCAAACGCCATTGGGGCTCCTAAGTGTGACCTATAGTTTGGCAGGAGATGCTTCATGCATTGAAGGGGATCAGTGCCTAATTTGTTCAAAAAATATGTTTATATTTATATTTCAAAATCGTTATTGTATCAGTTGATTATATGATACGTGCAACATGTTTGTTTGACATACCATGAGGATATTGTATGATTTTTAGATATTGCGGGAAGATATTTAGAGTAAGAAAAAGAGAACTAGACTTACTCAGAAAGAGCAAATATCTTTTATATTTTTGGTCTAGATATTTTTTGATGGTCAGCGTAAAAAAAAGTTGAAGCGTCGCAATTGTTTAAAACCGCAATCATAACACATCAGCTAGGCATGGAGAAAATATAGATATTTTCCTCAAAAACAAAGCCCATAATTACTATTTTTTCACATGCAAGCCCAAAAACATCTTCTTACAAAATATATTTTCACCTTACATACATACAAGAAATAGACCACTGTGCCAAAGCCTATGATTAAGTCTATGAATCACAGTGATGTCTGACCATTGCCAACTACAATTTCTTAAAGGGCTACTCAATCAATGGGTTACCTATAACGACCAGTGATATTGATGTACGCGTATGTATAAATTAAATGCGGATAGGGTAATTAAACGGTAATTTAAACGCCCACGTGAAACTCGTTGTTGCTATTTCTAATTGATAGGGCATTGGGTAGTCATATTTCAAATTTGACAAAAATGGTAACAGCATTTATTATCTTGCTTCATAAGGATTGTTGTCCCCGTTTTTTCTTATTAAAGTTATATATATATTTTTTTTAATGTTTGAAGTCCTTGATTTATATGGCTCAATGCTGAGCATCGCTTTATGACATTTCATCAAAAGGTAATAATGGTACGTTTTGATTCAGTTTGCAAAATTTAATATTCGGCAAGTAAATTCCCAATATTGAAGTCGAACATGGATGTATGTTCGCCCAATGAAGTCTGATCACCGGGAGTTCATACCAGAAAGTGCTCTATGATTTTTCATGATATCTCCTTGTCAAATTGTCTTTTTGGCTTTGTGAAATAGTTTATAATGCTCTTTAAGATGTTCTTTTGATGAATTGATTATAGGGATGCACTCTTAAATATTTTTTTTCGCATTATATTAGACTACACCGAGTACATTGTATCTAAATAGTAACCCATAAATGAGCGCATTAATGTAAAGCACTCAAAAAAAGAAATGCCTCCCTTATTTGTTTTACGATATTGTTCTTATTTTATATGATCGGGCCATAATTTTTTGAAACAATGTTCATTAATCATTTAGCAATAAATACGTGAAAATTTTTTACAGATTTCTCGTTTTGGTCGGAGCAAAAAAGCGTTTCAATCAGATGAGGTGAAAACATGAAAATGCCCAAAATCATGCATACATGTACATGCATGCAGGCAACCGCTTTATTATTGAACTGACTGGGTCCAATCGACATAGACTATCACTGCAGAGTCTTCGCTGTCAATGGGATAAACAGTCTATAGACCTATGTAGGCAAAAACGGGGTTATAGAGCTTTATCAAAATTTGCCAATGAATGTGATAAACAAGTGCGTTAGGTCAATGAACAAACGAGCTCGTCAAGCAGTTGAACACATAGGAAGTTACATTGATTATTAGAAGTTCATTATTTTGGTTTATCTGGATATAAATAAAATTATGCCGAATGTAAGTTTTTTTTTGATTTCGTGATGTCTCAATACCACCCCCTCTCCTTCATAAAAGTTCATTAAGGACTGAGAAGGTCTCTCATACAAGCATAGACCCCATATATGGGGACCCAGTCAGTCCAATAATAAAGCGGTTGCCTGCATGCATGTATGCCTGATTTTGGGCATTTTCATGTTTTCACCTCATCTGATTAAAACGCTTTTTTGCTCCGACCAAAACAAGAAATCTGTAAAACATTTACACGGATCTATTGCTAAATGATTAATGAACATTATTTCCAAAAATCATGGCCCGATCATATAAAATAAGAACAATATCGTAAAACAAACAGGGGAGGCATTTCTTTTTTTGAGTGCTTTATATAATGTAAACATTTACTAACTATGTTAGGGTTGAACTTTCGTTTTGGTTTTGTCGGAAGATTTTTCGTCGTTATCAAAAGTAAAAACTTGCTGCAAATACAAATAATTCATATTATAAAAAACATAATCAGAAAACAATTATCTTTATGTTTTAGGCGTCTAATCTATACCAATGTACATTGAAGGTCTGTGAAAGCCAAGCTGGATTTTTTATTTTAACGAGATTATTCAGTGCTTGCTCAATATTGAGAGCTTATAACCAACCATGAAACTATTCGATGGGAATCCTCTGTTTCAATATTATAATTATATAACTATTTCAGAAACTAAATATTGAAATAAAATGACCTCCTTTATCCATGGTATAATCAAAAATGGATCACTTCAACCATTGAGGACATGGACATTTTTCAAATATTTTTTCTCCCAATAGGGCCCTTAAAACACACCAATTAGTGAATACTAGTTTTTCCCGCTTAAATATCTTAAATATACAGCATTCACTCACCAAACTGGGTGCATATATATATGGCAATATATCATTCTTTTTTTCTGCTAGTTCAAGCTTTTCCCCCTTAAAGTTTACTACCTCCATCAACGAAGTTTCTTCAAATCAAAGGGAGATTTAAAGTGTTTTACACCCAAATCGTATTCAAAAGCAGCAACGTATTACAATGATAAAACCAGGAACAACACACACCAATGCAGGCTCAAAGACACATCTATAGGATCTTTCTTTATATAGAAGATTCTACTTATAAATGTTTTCTGAGTATTCTACATGTTTTTCTTAAATAATAGTTTAAGATCAAAATGGTCAGTCGTTATTTAGCACAATCGAAGGCTTTAGAGTACTTAAGTGTTAACTTAATAAGGCATATTTTTGCCTTATTATGAGTTCGATTCGTACTGCGTCAGATCTATAGACATAAAACGTGAACGTTGTTTATATCATAAAACAATAAAGACACATATACATGAAAAAACAGTTTCAAACAAATTTTTATAGAATACAATTATTGTAACTCAATCAGTCATATTTGGTTCTCAGCGTTCGCACGGTACCGTACATATAAAATAACAATATGTTGTCATAAACAAACTTTGAGGGGGGGGGGGGGGGGGGGGGGG
>LQRL01124072.1:9665-26702 GCA_001703475.1 Hydroides elegans
AACACTTTATTGAGTCTATAATCAAGTCTCTACGACCATCTGTTCTAGAGTTCTAGCTTGCGCAAGATGCCGATGGCGAATAGCTCAAATTTATAGCCCACAGCCTTTTTATAGAAATATACATAAATGTATTCAACCAATAATCATCAATGAGGGATAACCCATCGTCTCAGTTCTGCGTCCCGCAAAATCACATGATTAAATGTTTTCCATTATCAATTAAATTGTACAACTCTACCATTTGGCTTGATTATACCAGCTGGCATGTGTCGATCTCCGCTAGTGAGTGTAACATTAACTTTACTACACGTCAGTCTGGCGAATGTTAGAAAAATCCGTCGCTGCATAGTTATACGTTATCAGTTTATTTTGATAAATTAGTTAAACTTCTACAACTGTCCGTTCAAAAGTTTCGGACGGAATATAAGCGTACTTAAATATATGCACAAATTACCTTTGCGCCCTCTTCCTCTTTTCTCTTATTTAATCACAGAATGCCGTCAATCTTTGAATTATTCCAATAAAGCAATTAATGAGGATACCTTTTGATTACCTCAGAATGGCCAAAAAATATCATGTTAAAAATCACTTTCGATTGCTCAGCAAGTAACACTCCAAATAAGCTCTTTCAGAGTTTTTTTTTTAGGATGAGCGATTAAGGAATGATAGTTGATATGATGTTTTAATAGTTTTTGAATATCGAATCGGTATAAAACATTTATGGAATATTCCTTAAAAAAAACCTAAATATTGCTTTATTGAAAAGGCAGGCTAGTTCACTCTTATAAACCACCATATCAAATGAATATTTTACGAAATAAAATGCGTCAGTTACCACATAGTATATTATTAATGGTTCAGACACGTTATCTCCCGTCGCGTATTTGCATGTCCATATACGCTCGTACGTTTGCAAAGACATCATGAAATAACTCCGTAGATTATTCAATTTATTGTCTTTTTACCTGGAATGACATTGAGCCGACATGAAATGGTAACATTAAAATACTAGCAATCATAGCAAATAACAAGGAAGTATTTGTGAAACACGAAAAGGCCCCAACCGCCCCCCAATTCGAAGGGGTAATGACTATCTCGTATATGCCCATGTTTTGGAAATTCAAATCTTTTGGACAATTTTGGCCAACCTCCGGTGGCCGCAACTGTCAAAAGGCACATCTATACGCCAAGATCTTTCATTTGAGCCTATTCCCAGGTCTCTACGACCATCCGTTGCAAAGAAACAGCCTGGAAAAACCGCTATTTCGGACATTTTGGCCAAATTCGGCCATTTCTGGTGGCCGAATTTGGCCAAAACTTTTAAAAGGCACATCTACAGGCCAAGACCTTTCCTTTGAGCATATTCACAGGTCTCTACGACCACCCATTGCAAAGAAATAGCCTGGAAAAGCTCGTGTTTCGAAAAACAGCTATTTTGGACATTTTGGGCGAATTCGGCCATTTTTGGTGGCCGAATTTGGCCAAAACTTTCAAAAGGCACATCTACAGGCCAAGACCTTTCATATGAGCCTATTTATGGGTCTCTACGACCATTCGTAGCAAAGAAACAGCCTGGAAAAGCTCAAGTTCCGAAAACCGCTATTTTGGACATTTTGGCCAAATTCGGCCATTTCCGGTGGCCGAATCTGGCCAACACTTTCAAAAGGCACATCTACAGGCCACGACCTTTCATTTGAACCTATTTCCAGGTCTCTACGACCATTCGTTGCAAAGAAACAGCCTGGAAAAGCTAAAGTTCCGAAAAACCGCTATTTTGGACATTTTGGCCAAATTCGGTCATTTCCAGTGGCCGAATCTGGCCAAAACTTCAAAAGGCACATCTACAGGCCAAGACCTTTCATTTGAGCCTATTCATATGTCTCTACGACCATCCGTTGCAGAGAAACAGCCTGGAAAAGCTCATGTTTCGAAAAACCGCTATTTCGGACATTTTGGCCAAATTCGGCCATTTCCGGTGGCCGAATCCGGCCAAAACTGTCAAAAGGCACATCTACAGGCCAAGACCTTTCATTTGAGCCTATTCATGGGTCTCTACGACCATCCGTTGCAGAGAAACAGCCTGGAAAAGCTCATGTTTCGAAAAACCGCTATTTTGGACATTTTGGCCAAATTCAGCCATTTCCGGTGGCCGAATCTGGCCAAAACTGTCAAAAGGCACATCTACAGGCCAAGAACTTTCATATGAGCCTATTCCCAGGTCTCTACGACCATTCGTTACAAAGATACAGCCTGGAAAAGAATCGATGACGGACAGACGGACGGACAGACGGACGGACGGACGGACACCCCGAATCTATAGGCCCCCAACCTTTGGGGTTGGGGCCTAACAAACAAAAGCTGCAAAAATGCGAATATACAATATAAATACCCTTTTTAGATGTTAAAAAAGCTGGACTTAGTCATCGTTATGCCCAGGAGAATCATAGATGAATAATTGTTCATCAAATCTCTCATTCCCATTTTCACCCAAAAATGTCTATACGGGTATCCCAATTTTCCGTCATTTTATTGGATTCTGTAACTCGTAGTTTTAAGCAATCTGAAGTTGGGATGTACGCTCGTACGTTTACGAGTAACAGATACGAATACACCATTTGCTATTTACACGAGGGCTGTTCGATTATTAGAGGGAATACGGCATGTCATATTTCCCAAATGTGTCATATATGCCAGCCCTGTAAAAGTTCGTATATCCCGAAGGAATATCCCGATGATGACTCGAGCGAATACGAGGGCAGTGGGGTATTTTCGGCTAGATTTTGTGTTTTTTTTGGGGGGGGGAGATGATAAGAAATTAAGGAATTGACAGCTCTCAAACTGAATGCGTACTAAAAGAGGGGTCAAAAAGTCGTTTTCAAGCCGTTTCCTTTTATGACCAAAAAAAAAAAAAACAAACACTTAAAGCATAATACAAAGACCATTTAATGGAAATATCAATTTCGGCCGAAGTTCAAATCTTTAAAATTAATAAAAAATCGCACTGTTTAACAGTTTTCTTTTCGTTATGCATCCTTATTTGTCATTTTAAATCAAATTAAACATGTATGACATGTAAAAAAAAAATGATTATGACTTAAAGTTAATCGCTTGAATTTGATATCTTGATTATCGCCCATTTTGTTCAAAGACATTTTATATAAGTTTCGACTTTCAAGGTTTTTTCAAGGTATACCTCTATTAAGCTACGCCACATTGACATATAACAGTGTATATGTAACAGTAAGCTTTAAAATGTGAGATTATTTGATATTTGAACTTTCGCCGAAAACACCTGTCGAAACGAATTACCTTCTCGACCTCGTACGAGTAACTAGTAGACCGGTCGCAATGAGTCATTAAAATTCGTCATAAAAGGTTAATCAAATCAAAACAAAACTCACCACAGTCCTTCCAAAATATCGCCTGGCTGCATGCAAACACACATGCTAGTAATAAAAGATGTCGGTACATTATGTAGACAGTTTTACTTCAAAAGACCCAAAACTTGACACAACTAGTTTTTTTGTACAGCTCAAAACACTATCACATGATACGCAATCTCCAAGCAGATCACAATTTTGGCTATGCGCAAAAACCTTCAGTGAAAAGCTTTGTATCATGGTAGTGTAAGTGTTTTCCGAAATCAAATTCAGCTTAGAACAGGTGTAGAATACATATAGCATGAAGTTAGAGCAGTAATGCATTCTTTGGAATTGTTCATACATAAATATTTATAAAATTTGGCTAGTTGTTTCATAAAAGAAATGAATCAAAAGAAAAAAAAAACACAAAAAAAACATTTTATTTTTGTATGGCGTCTGATAACTAAATATCACATTAGAATGGTTATTTAATTCATCCAATTCCAAATTCGTTTATGAAAGCTGATTTATACAGAGAAAAACACTAACTCAATTTACTGATTTCATATTGCAAAAATATTTTATGGACCTAGAATCTACATCTGTATTGTTTTACCGATGATCACTTCTAGCCGAAAAATATGTTTGGAGAATGATTTGACACCTGTCCACCATTTGCAAACAAATCGATTTCCTGTTTATTTAAAAATGTTTAAAATGGACATAATCTCACCAATCTGAAATATTTGTATGGTTTTCTTTTCATAAGCTGGCCATGTTTGGCAGAAAAAATCACGGCGATGTGAAGAAATCCGCCATCAAGGTCCTTGACCCGAAAAAAGACAACCTCACTCGACTGAAACATTTGAGGGTTGTTCTAGGTATTCACTTTCGCTCCTTTATATATATACCCATAAAATAAGTTACATATGGCTGATTAGATATATATCAATCGTGAGATTTGTATGATTTTGGTGTTTACATGAATTCATTTAACTGCGATTAGCTTACTTGTAAACAACGGAAAGAGTTATGGTTTACGACGTATTACTAATACGAGGGAGGCTACGAGTCGCATATCATGATTTTACTGGATATTCAGGCGTGACATACTTTGAAATTTATATGTTATAAACCTTTAAAGTGCCCATTAGCTTTGGGCTTAGGTGCACCCTGCCTTATTTTTTGCATACATGGGGGAATGTCAACATGAGACACTATGTACAGATGCTTCCCTAGTAAAACAAGTGCAAAATGATTATTTTGGAGATATTATGGTATATTTGTCTCGTGTGCTCATGAGATTTGATTTGTTCATAACTTTCACCGTTCAGTTAGGTGTGATTATTGGGTTGCAATTAATGAAATTACCTCGGCCAATATTATTTTGGGTTTGAGGTATTCAGAGGAACGAGGCCTCTGTGTTCAACTCGCATAAGTTAAGTGGTTCGTAAGATATTCAATGTAAAAAAATATGTTCTAAGATTAATTTAAGAGTGTAAAAAAACGGAAAATGTGATATATGTTTTACAGATGCCTACGATAACCAGGAGGCCAAAACCTTTTTTGACCAGAATTACTCGCATATTTACTTCGTTTTCTACGAAGCTTTCACTGGTGTAGAGAACGATTTAAAGCAAAGAGGTATGTTTGCAAGTACATGGACTGGAAATTAAAGTAATTTATTTGAAAAACAAACCTCTTCAAGTTAATCATAGTGGAACGTTTATTTATTAAATATTGTATGACTATAATAATTCATGATAATCATGATTATACCCTTAAAGTATGGATACTCTTGTATTCTAATGAATCTTATCGTACATATTCCTAGCATATTTGACACAATTCAAGATTGCTCTATACTGAAATGTGTTACATGTTTACAGCGACAAAGAGTCACAGGGAAGAACTTGACTACGTTATCTTCATATTTGAGGTAATAAATTGCAATGTACACTCAGTAACACTGTTGCCATTTAAATGAGTTGGGATTTCGCAAATTAGAAAAAAAAACATTGTAGAAATAAAACTTGAGTTGAAATGAAGACATACATGATGAAAATTGGTGGAATTTTCTTGGAATATGTTTCGCAAATATAATATTTCGATGCTTGACAATAATTTTTATTTATAATATTCTTACTCAATTACAGAAAATATTGACTTTGCTGCCAGAACTGATCCACAAAAGATGGCAGTATCACAGTATAGGTAAGATTTAAACGCAATAACAAGTGGCACATTTATGTCCCTATAAGGTGTTTGTGTATTTTTTTTTCTAACAATTGAGAAATTTTAGGTACATATATTTAAATTGATGCTAGAATTTATGCCAGTGTTAAATTGTTATAAATTTAATCCAAGAATGTCTCAATGTCTTTTGAAAACAAGATATTATACACTTTATACACTTGAGGGATATTTAAAATAATTCATAAATTAAGTTTTTTTTCATAAAATGTGGTTTGGTTAATAATGAATATATGATGAAACATGCTACGTTATATGAACTTTTTTTTATTGTGTATTTATTTTTTAGAAAACAAAATGCAGGTAGATTTATCTTTTAAAAGACTAACAAACTTCAATTTATACTTTTTCAGGACGGATTATGAAGAAACTCCTCCATTCTGGAAATTCTATAAAGGTAATTTTGTCAACCTTTAAAATGTTGCACATTAAAGAAAACTCGCAAATTTCTCTCAAATAGTTCCACCGAAAAAAAAAGAAGATTCTCGATAACATGTAGGGTTTTGCATAATTCAATCCTTTAACCTCCCGAAAATAATTTTATATACCCAAATAATATGATAACACACATCTACAGCTCCGACGAGAAGGCATGCGGTTATTTCTGGTCTGGTACCAGATTCTAATGGACAACGCCTTAGACGAGTGTCATCAGATCTACGCTAGCCTCGTTCCCAAATTGGGATTGGCTGCAAACACTGATGTCGATATATTCACGAGATCTGGAAGCGAAGGTAAACGATGAATTAATTGGATGAGTTTGATTAAGATGTATTAAAATGAGGAAATTAGTTCATATTTTATTATTTCTCGTCATTGCGAAAGAAACGATTTGACAGACTCTGACTGGTTTCACATTATATGCTTTAAACAAGAGGTTTCCAAAACCAAAATGATATCAATATCCTTTTCAAGAAATTGCGATACATTTATGGACAAAAATATAACACTAATTGTAGGGTTGGTGGCGGCAATGGAGATCACGCCAGTGCTGCTTCCTCAGTCGGGCGACAAGCAGCCAGAAAACCTCACCAAGTGGCTGCTCGAAGCATTGCTCACTTTTACCGTCTCAGAGGTACCGATACCCATGTTTCAGTTAAAATACTTGTGCTTTATAATTGTATGCGTATGACTTTAAGTGACTACTGATATGTAAGATGTGAGATATGCATTTTGAAGTGACTATATAACCAATAAATATTGGTAGATAATATTAATAGCTGAAAGGAAATTCAATTTAATGATAAAATCATGTTACTAAATATATGTCGTACGTTATATCTTAGACTTAAGGTCACTCTTCTACTACAAATTATTTATGGAATGACACCTTCTATACATATTTTGACAACGAAATACAATTGTTCTTGGTACAGGTGAAGAAAATCGAGTGGAGCAACAAGGAGAACCATGAGTACAGTTTTACATTCCTGTTCAACAAATTCAAGGAATTTTATTTGCTGAAGATATTTCCCAATTTCAACAAAAATTCCAGCATTTATGACCCTTTACTTGGTAAGTAATATAAATTAAACTTAATCAATTTAAACACACGGTTATAGAGAGCCTTTATTCTTCCAAACGTAGAACAATTTAAAGCTTAACCATTCACAGGACCTATCTAAATTGTGTTTTAAGGTCTTAGCCAAAATACAAAACGGTATGTATAATCTTTGACTTCAACGAAGGCAAATTCGGTTAGAGTAAAGGAAAAAACAATAATACCGTAGAGATTAAGAAGTGAAATGAAAACACAATATTCCGTTTTGCGAAAAATGTAATATATTCCTTAAATTTTCAGAGCTACCAGGAGAGTGGGGCGAGGACAGTGTCCCAGCTGACGCTCCCCTGCGTCCGTTTGAAGTGTCGCTCTGTCAAGACGTGCTCGTTAAGTGGCTCGCTCTTTACACTCAAGCTGCAAAGCGAGAAGAAACCGATAACCTTGTGCAGTATGTTTTGACACTTCTTTTTTCAGGATTTAGATGAAATAGAAATATCATGGCTATATTCACCGGCGTATGAAGAAATGCCAAAAAAGTGTATCCAGTGCCTTATGTACAATTTAAGATAAAGTTTCTCTAGAATATACAAGGCAACATTCATTATACCTCTGGATTGCAAGATACATGTAATTATATTATAAAAATTAAGTCGAATATTAACACTAAAACCCTTAATTGTACAAAGTGCAATCGGAATCATTATTCCAATTTCCATAATCCAGTTCTTATTGACATTTTCATTAATCCCTCATTTTCAAAACAAATGCTATTCCTATTACAGAAGCGCATCTCGGCCTTCCCGAAGTGATGACGACGAGGTGATGTTGAACGGCGAGCAGATTGATACTGGAGGAGCAGTTGCGACCCCTTCCGACCGACACATGCCCGGTAGCAATGCCAGCACGCTGTCTAATGCGAGTGGATACACTGAGAACGAGTTCACAGGTACTTGCGATTTGAAAGAATTTGAACGTTGTAGTGAAAGTTGATAAAAGCAAAAGAAACGACATCATGGCAGGCTATCTCAAGTCGTCCACATGATCTATCAGATTGTAAATGTCCACGATGTTAAATTGTCGAGGTTCAAAAGTAAAAAAAAAAAACATTTTATGCGATGATCATTGTTAAAAGCAAATATGGGCATGTCGCAAACAAGATCATGGAACAAAAAGTCTTATATGATCAGATATTTGTATACTTCTTTGCTAATAGAGTCGAGTATATCGAGCGAAGACCAACCTGCGACGGAACAAAACATCGTGAGCCAAGTGCTGTACGCCAATAGAGACAACGTAAACATGGTGCACGAGGTCTTCAGACAGGTATAAATATCTTCATAAAATCAGGCAACCACATTACAAGTCCTTATCAGAACTCTTATATTTTTGATATATTTGACTTCTGATTAAAAAAAAGGTATGCTACTTTTTATTTAGATATAACTTTTAAACCTCTCCTTTAGGATCCTACCTGATTTGATTTGCCCATACGGTTGAGTGTAAAGTTATGTACATGTGTGTTGGTTGGTAGAAAATAAATAAAATGCAATGTTTGCTTTGTTTCGCCAGGCTTTCCTGTTTCCGTTCAGCCATTCGGGTGCCATGCGAAAAGTCATCTCCGTGTACAAAGAGTGGTTCCATGTAAGTTTTCAATGTTAGTCGATGGTTTCTCTTTGTTGTGATACGTCATAAACTGATTTTTCTTGTTTTCTATGCAAGAAATATAGATTGATTAAGTCGTCGTAGTGCTTGAAATGAATTGATTTTTTGACTTGCGTTATTAAATGCCTTTAGAAAATTCAATAATTTAGTAACGAATTATGATAATGCGTTCTTTTGATTTACAGGTTTAGTGTTAGCAATGAATCTTTTTTCGATATATTTTTTGAAAAATAGAAAGGTATATTATCTATCGACATTTTTTTTTGAGCGTAGATTGCTTCGAATGTATTTTGCACATTCTTTAATGCTTCAGAAATTACTAGAGTTTGAAAATTTAACCTTAAACAGAAGGAGCCCAGTTGGACTTGGATAGTGTTCGTCAAGTGCATAGAATATAATAGTGAATAGTTAATCCCACCAACATTTCGAAATTACGCTTTCTACAATTTTTCCTTTCTAACTTCTCAATTTGTGACTTAATTCTCTTCCATTATGCATGATATTCTAATCAAATTTCTAGCATAAAAATTGATGTTAGCACAATATCACCCATTTTCTCCTCACCACCCATAAAGGAGGATTCGAAGGAGCATCGCCCGCCCTTCTTCCTTGATCGCGAGGAAAGTATAAGTGAAGACTCACCCGATGGGGGCACTCCCCCGCCCTCTAGTCAGCAAGGTGTCAAGGCCGCGGAGGAGGTAAAATTGTCAATTTTGTCATCAATGTCAAATGCCGGACCAGATTTTGTTTTTCACCCTTTCTTATGAAAAAGTTGCATGCTTGATTTGCATAGATATCTGTGTTTCAATGAAATGATTTTACATAATTTGAATGTAGGCTTATATTTTGAATAGTCCCTGAATAGTTGTTGCAAGATCTTCAATATATATAATATAAATCTACATTTATAAGGATTTATGTCATAACGCTAATGGATTTTGATTAATAATTAAACGTTTATCAAGGGCTCGATGATATATAGCCAACATGTGTCATATTCACCATGTCAATGTTTATCGCAGGGTAGAATTATCCATTGGATACATTAAGAAAAAATAAAGACATACAAATCAAATTGCCCAAAATTTATGTTTTCCTATCTTGACATGACCTAATATCAACCACCTGCAGGTGAAGGCGGGTTCGCAGGCAGTGATGCAGGTTTTCATCACCAACTCAGCCAACGTCTTTTTGCTCGAACAGCCTCACGTCATAGCCGAACAGCTTGAGGGCCAGGTAAGATTTATATGGAAAATGGTTGCAATTTTGTTGTGTGGTTGATATTTTATTTTTGTTTCTGATAAAATTTTGGTCGAAAGTAAGGCGCCTATATTTTCTCTTCAGTAAGATAGGCAGATTTGTTTCTTTTGAAAGCTTAGGTTACGTTGCAAAGTTTTTTTCCGCATTTTCTAGATAGAAAAGATATTGTTCATATCCCTATATATTTAACCATAAGGAACAGATTCTTCAACCACCCATTCAATCTTGCCAATTAGTAATATGGATAATGGAATTTGGTGTTTTTCATCAAAAACAAGTAGGCCTATATTAAACGTCCTGGTGCTGATGTTCTTGATAGGATAAGAAATAACATTGAGCATATATAGACTCATTTTAGAAACCGAGAAAATATTTTTGAATCTGTTGACTTGAAGAAATATTTATATTTTAATGAAATAGATTATAATTTTAGTTTCTTCTATCGGCGATAACATCTCTGTTTGTGTACTTTGCTCTAATTCTAGCTTAAGCTATTGTTCTCTTGTGTGAATTTCCAATGGAAAGCATTGAAAGTACATGCAACCGAAATGTGCACTTTGTATTTTTAGATATTCGAAGCCGTAATGAATAGACTATCATTACTTGCAGTCTGTTATTAGACTGAAAATGACACATATAATTTCACCTTATGAGTAGATACTAGTTGAATTGTGTTAAAAGATTGAAACACAGATAGACAATGACACATATAAAGTATTCAGGATTTGCGTGTTTTGCAGAACCACCAACTTTTGCGACAGGCTCCCTGTTGTGTTCATCGGGTCGATAGGATTCTTAAACAGAACAATATGCCTACACTAGTTTGGGTAAACGGAAGTCGTAAAATAGAATGCGCCTTTACTTTTCGATGTTGAACCACTTTAATATGCTGAACCATAACCAATTTGCCGGACTGTCCTGTATTATCTAATAGTTCGTGATAATTAGCAAAATTAAAGCCTTACTCAATTTGAGAAAATCATACCTAAGATATTTTTCTTAATCATCGTTTCATTTCACTTTAATTTTGTAAATTATCAAATTTACTCTTTAACAACAACAAAAAAGCTTTCATTCTATGTTCTGCATGATGAACGATATGTTCTAACACTTTAAATTGGTGGGAGCTATGAAAGATAGACAAACAAATCACATTAAGTAATTAAGCTTTACTAATAATTATTTCTAACAAAATATACACTTACGATGTTGAAAGTGCATTTAAGACTGTTTTCGGGGTAAAATATTTTAGGCCTACTAAACCTGATAATTATTTCTTTATGATAAACGGGTTATCTT
Source organism: Hydroides elegans (assembly GCA_001703475.1). NCBI lineage: Eukaryota > Metazoa > Annelida > Polychaeta > Sabellida > Serpulidae > Hydroides > Hydroides elegans. The sequence goes on from LQRL01124072.1 coordinate 21,003, forward strand.
AAGCATAAAACTGATTAATTTTTTTTTGTCAACAATTTTAAGTTTGTGTTTCTATTTTTACTCGATGTCCCTCTATTAAAATCAATAAAATAGAAAAACTAAATACATATAAAGTCAGGGGTTTCTCTATGTAATGATATATGTACATGTATTTTTACAATTAAAATAGCAATGAGGATTGTCGACTTGCATGCGAAACTTCTGTAAAAATAAGTTACTAGATTTTTAAAACACTGATCTAAATTAAAATGTTTGTATAGTTTGTCGCTCATTCGCTGTTGTAAATAACTTTTATTGGTGCAAACCACTTAGATGTAAAAATAATATAGGCTATAAAACAACCCGTTCGCACATAACATATTTGTTTCTTATGATGCAACACAGAGAGCTATAATGTGGATGGTTTTATAACTAATTACAAAGTGCACTTAACCATTTTAAATATGTTATCATGAAATTAAACATTTTATCCTGTGCTATTCATGATAAACCAGAAATCGCAAGAATATCTAGATTTAGAGAAACGAGCATTTATAGATTGAAGATATACATATAATATAATGTATCTCAGTATATTTACCAATCCTTAAGAACATTTACTCGACTGTTTTATTAAATAACATGACAAAGTTCATAAGTATAGCTCATAACGAGGCATTTATTCCATTTTGGTACTCCACATAACAATTCTACCTAGCAGCGCAGTAGTGTCCGATTATCTCTTCCTGATTGATTTTGTTATTCGAACGAAACGTTTCCTGAACATCTTGCCCTATCCAAACTCTGCCAAATTTTGAAATATATGGTAATGTTCTCTTTACTAATCATTTAAAGACAGACAAGACATCGCAATTTATTTATTACATGTATGGTACCATGTTCGCTCGATGTTTACTAATTGCATTAAAAAAACCCTCTTCATTGCTTGTACGCATTTGCAACTTAAATGGTATAATTATAAACAACTTCTGATGGATGTACCTTTATATATAGACTATGAAAAAAGTTATTTTTATGTCTTCCATGCATTCAATGCATATATATTCCATTTTATGTTTGTAATATTTATATGCCTAACATGTTTATACTTTTACATAATTTTAATCAGCCGTTTTTGCGAAATGCACACACCTTTTTTGTTCAGCCATATACATTAGTAGCACTAACCGTAAAATGAGGTGACCGGATAAAGCTAGGTGTTAAACCAACTTATTCAATTCAGACGATTTTATTTCAAGTGGAGGATTTTATTTCATGGAGGAATTTACCGAGTTATTATTCATGATTTCTGTTAAGCCTTTTCCTTGCATAGTTGGAATACACAGAAGTGTCCATCGATTGGTACCATTTTCCTATGTGACAACTCGATATTAAAATGTTACAAATAAATAACAATCAGCGTGACATAAAATTGTAATTATTTTGTTTGATTTATTTTTCCATAGGTCGATATGTGTAAACGCGTACTAAACATCTACCGATATATGGTCATGAACATCTCTATGAACCAGAAAACTTGGTAAGTATAAGCCAAATATATTTTTATTGAGAATATTAAGTTTCTGTTAATAATTATTGTTTTTGCTAACAATATTTGTGTCTAGTAATTGATAACAGATTGACAGTGACTAAATAAGTGATATTTTTTAACAATGGCCAAATCATAAAATCATTCCTATTGCTTTTCCAACCAGGGAGCAACTACTGAAAGTGCTGTTGAAGATTGTCTCCGGTGTGCTGAGTACTACACCTCCCAAGCGAAAAGAAAACACACTGGGCGGAAAACTGGCACAGCCTCTATTTCAGGTTTAAATTATCTCTAGTCTAGGTCTTCTCTCTATTGTGTTCTACAGTGCACCACGGATAATTTGAAGTGCTCGGGACCGGAAAAATTAGTTCAAATTATCCGAACTTCAAATTATCCGAATAAAATTTGGTATAAAATAGTGAAACAATACAAAATAAGGACCGAGAAAATAGTTCAAATTATACCGAAATTCAAATTATCCGTGCTCAAAGTTACAATGGTCATTTCTGTTATCTAAATTCGTAGCGCATTACCATAGGTTTTTCCTGTACAAAATATATGGGTTGACTACCGAATGCCTTGGCCCACAAGAATGGCCCAGGTTATAAGTTACCCTAGATAAAACCAGTCTTTGCCTCGGGATTCATTGAAGTCTGTGATATCTCGGCCGAGGGGTCTGACAATTTGAGACCAATTCTCAGAATCGATATTATATATGTTACCAATAGAACTATGTACCATCTTAGTTCAAAATACTGTTATCTAAGTATTTTTTTTGATATAAAGACAATTTTACAAAAAGTTTGAATGCGTATAGCAAGTCCCTGCTAGCTATCCATCTTCATAATATAAATACATGTACTTTTAGATACCTTAGTCGAAAGCGTAAATGGCAACACTTAAAAACTGGTGAATAATTATTTTATCTCCTTCTTTCAGACGCTGATCGTGACATGGATCAAGGCGAACTTGAACGTGCTGATCAGCGCCGATCTGTGGGACGAATTCCTGCGCGTGTTGTCTTCGCTCACCGGCTGGGTCGAACTTGTGCGCGAATGGGCGGTAAGTAGGGCAAATATATAAATGGTCATTTCAAGAATAGGTACACTAAACTATTGTGCATTAGTTGTGTGATTATGGGTTCTGCAGTTTTTCGTGTATGGTTCAATGGATTTTTGCTGAAGAGTTACAATATCCAGTTCTTTTCTGAATCACGGATTAGATAAGATTCAAGTCAAAATATTGATAAGAGAAAAGTAACACTTTGTTTATGATTATCATTTTACAGTTATGCTACAAGTTTCATCTCTAAGGACTATAATTGTGATTGCTGTGATAGAAAAGTTTAGATAATGTTTCGTCCTTTATGCATTTAAAAATCTTAAAAAAAACAAGTATCAAATCTCTTACTCGTGTTGACAGAAAACTATGGAGACACTGACCCGCGTGCTGGCACGACAAGTGTATGGACTTGACCTCAACGATCTGCCTTTGAACCGACTCAGCGAACAAAAAGAGAAGCGACGGCGAGGGGCCAGGCCTGCGCAAGGTATGGGTCGAGATGCTGAATGTGTTTTCATTGGGTTTAGATGGGATGAGATGTATACATAGCGCGTATTTATGTCAAAGGGGTTGGTTAAAAGGTGGGTCGGATGTTTTCTGCGTTTTGACACGTTGTGAATTTTGATAGAATTCTATTTCATTTGAGTGCTAAGTCATCAGCATGTTTGTCTAAATGGTCTTTGAGTGTTATGTGGTAAAAATTTTTACGAAGAGTGGTATTTTCAAGTTTAAAAGTTAAATGGTGTCTGTTTTAGCCAGGAGTTTTATTGTCCTCGAATATGTTGTTGACATGATTTTGCTCCGATTTTCATTTGAACCCTTTAACTACCAAGTCTTTTCTAACTGTAAAATGTTGGAATATTTCAAGTAACTTAACATCCTTCAATATTACGAAGCCCATCTTTTATCCAACACGTAATATACCTCGTTTTCTGCCACATCAATGCACAACTTTAAAACTTTAGATTTGCTTTTGCAACTCAAGTACCCCTTTCGCGTGAAATTTTGTTAAAATATATATATTTAGTATTGTATCCGTCATTTTCCGTTGCGTTCATCGCATGTGTATCTGCATGTTTATCGTATTTGTCCTGTAAATATATATATGCATCCCAATCGCACACCCACCTTAAAACACACAGGTAGCGCACGCAAGATCCGCGAGCGCGAACGCACCTTCAGTCGAGGTTGGAGCCGGCACGAAATGGTGGAAAACCTGCGCGCGCAACTCCTGAGAACAAATGAGCCGGTTACAGGGGGAGGAGGATCAGGGGGTAATGGTGCCACTATACAGCGCCAAGCCCTGGCTGTCAACATTCCAGTCAATCGACACAATATCCATAGTGTCTCAGGTAATGGCAAAGAAGATATAAAGGTTCATCTAATTGTGCAAATACTGCAAATTGCACTACAAACGTACAGGAAAGTTGGAAAAAGCTATGAAGTAGGCCTTTCAGTTAACCTTTAACAAGTTTGATATACGTTGTATGTAAGCATGTTTACAATCCTGTGGATCCCCTTTCTCGTGCGTTGGGGTTTCGTTTGACATTTCCGCTTAAAGGGTTAACGGATGTAGCTTGAAATTCTATTACTTTGACTGACTGAAGCGCGTTTACTGGTACGCTTTAAATGTTTGAGTTGCTACATGTAAATGTACATTGTGTTTTGTAGTTTAATTATAGAACCTTTGTAGTATCGACTATTTAAAACATTTGAGTTTTTATAAAACCATATTACATTTTACCGATTCCAGTTTCAAACGCCATGGCTAAAATGGGAATGATGGGTAATTTGTTTGCCTTTATCGCTTCTAGAATCCAAACTATCCAAAAAAAATCTAGTTTTGTTTGGCACAGCATTTTGATTTATATTTCCTGCTTCAAACTCAATTTTGGTTCATCTTATGTCTTAATTTTCTTTTCGAGCTTAATTTGAAAAAAAAAAGTTTCACATATTTACTGTAATTTATATCGAATAAGATCCGATTCGCTCTAATTTCACGGATAAATCATAATCTATTTGTACTAAGAAAGAGTTGATGTTGTATTTAACGTTGTCAAAAATGTAATGTAATGTACTTTCACTCATTATGCCAGTTTGTCTGATATTTTTTCTACAATTTGTTTTAACGCAAAAGTTTTAAAGACTTATATTTCTTCTTCTTATAATTGACTCTCTCAACAGAATGTTTCAAAGGTTGGTCATGTCATTGGGATTTCCCTCATTCGACATGACCCTTTATCAAATATAAGAAAGAAATGTTAAACGTAGACCTATTTTGAAGCGCTCTCAAGTAAAAAATATGAGATTCAATGAAGCAACACGTATATCTTATAAATTTATATTTTTCTACGTTTAAATCTATTCTATATTCAATTTTAAGCTTATACCAACTTATCATGAATTAAGATTCGATTTGCGAACCACAAAACATAGGACCATCAGGGTTCGACATAAGGAAAAATTCATACTCGCCAAACTGGCGAGTGACTTCAATGTCATACTCGCCAAACAGATTTTGTACTCGCCAATTTGGCGAGTAACTTGTTTTTATACTCGCCAAATCCAAAAAATGCATATACAACTGTATAAACAAAATAATTACATTTAAGGATTTTTTAGAGGTCTCCTTAATGATGCATGCGAAGCTTCCACATAAGAAACATCAGAGCTATCTGTTGTAAAACCTTAACTAGAATGACCATTTTTGCTAACGGGGCCCCTATTTGAAAGTGTGAATTATCTAATTATGCTTAGAACTTTCATGGGAGTACCTAGACTATTTAGACAAAAGTACCTAGACTACCTAGACAAAAGTTGCAATATCATTGCAAGTAAGTTTTTACATTATAAAGGTCCTATTTCACGAACCTTAAAACTTCGGCGGAAGTGTGGGCGATCAATGTATTGTATATTTTAATTGTAAGCGCCGAAGGCGTGAGCTTAGAAAATTCGAAACTAAGAAAAATCATGGCTTAATCATACAATATATATATATGTCGCCAAAAGTAAAGTAAATGAGGCAGGGAAGTTGGCCCTTAATTAAAATTAAATAGATTTGTTAAATGACTTATTTTTCTAAATCACCTGGCGGTTTTCCACGAGTCGGA
>LQRL01124084.1:12790-27041 GCA_001703475.1 Hydroides elegans
ATTTACTCGTTTTTATCCTAAGCCCAAAGGCATTCGCGTTTTATAATGGATCGTATTTGTCCCTTGTTTAAACATATCAACCGACAAAAGAGAATTAGAAGGCTTATAGATTCAATTTGATCAGACAGCCCACTCGGAATCTTTTTTTTTTTTTTTTTGTGCAGCATTAGATGAATGTAAATTAAACTAAATTATATGTTTTAATACAAGGTAAACCCTGCTCCCCCATACAACTCCAGTTGCTTTATGTTGCTATGCAAGATGGTTTCCTACCAATAACGTTGTCTCGTAAAGGACTGTTAGATTTTAAGTTGCTCTAAAGATTGCCATCTACCGTGATGACAGATGAAATATTTCTGAACAGTCATATTCTTATTTAAAAGCGGCCAAACAAATAATTATATGTCTTTCTGTCCTTCGGGAAGAATGGCTAGTTCGGTTTTGATTTTTATGAACCATGGCAGCCGTTCAACCGTAATGTCAACGACGGCCCAACTTTGCGATTTAACTTCTATTTCAGTATCATTAAATCAAGGCTGTATCGTTTGAAGCTTGCTAGGGTCTACTTTCCTGTCGTATTCAACATTTGAAATAGGAAATGTTAATGTCTATGAAATAGTCGTGCTTGGCAAAGATGCGACTATATAGCGTCATTTTGAAATCGCCTCGAGTGAAATGTTCGAAATTACCAAAGGGTATTCACATTTTGCAAACAAAACCACATTGTAATAGTCACTATATATTTGACCTGTAGAAATGACACATTGTTCTAATATATTCATAAATTGAAATGCAAATTTCCAGATGGTCCTTAAACAAGATTGTAAAACACAATGATTATATTGTAGAGTATCAAAAGCGTTGTTTTAAAATAACAAAATTTATTTTCAAGTAAATTACAATTCTTATTAAAAATCTTCTACCACAGTTGATTTAACCCATTTCCAATTTGATTATATACGCATGTCATATAAACATATATTTAAGCTATATTTTTGCGCTGATACCCTTCAATGGTTCTCGCTTTGAATATGAAGATCGATTCAGTCCATAAGTACACGGATGTGAACGCATTTGGAATCACCCTTGCTTGATGCTTTAATTACCGTTTATGATTTTGATGAATAATGTTGAAGCGCCCAAAGGTCAAACCAACATATTGTAAAATCAGTAGGCCATTCATTGGCAAAGAATCAGAGTTTTTAAAATGCACATGTAAGAAATATTGTCATCCCAAAAAATAGTTTAGGCTAAAATTTGTATTTTTTTCTGCCATTTTTCTGCTATTTTGTGATCTGTTTGTCAGCTTATGGCGTAGTCGCTTTTAGTTCCCTGAAATGGCCCAAAGCTAAATATCGCCATACATCTAATAAAATGCTAATTTATTTGTAATTAACAATATACATTTATACATTTTCACATTTATATATTTATTTCTTTGCAGTTTGACCGCTTCATCAGCTCCAAAGGCGTACATCCGGACAACAGCGGCCATCCGTTCGTCTTCATGTGTGACGGTCAGCTGCACTTTCGGCTCACTCTCCATCCAGAGGCTAGTCGCAAAAACTTTCAGCTGGCGCACTATTTCTCCAAATTCTACGATATACGAAAGGAGTTCAAGCGCATGTATAAAGTGGAGGTCGTCAACTGTATAAAAGACATGCTAGATTGTATCCTTTTTCATAAAAGACATATACGTAAATAGGTATGTCTTGTCATGCACCGAATTCACGGTAGAATCTGGTTTCATGTATTTTGCTTGTGCAATGATTGCAAAATGATCTTCCGAACTTTGGTCTTTTTCGAGATTGTCACTTGACTTTTCAGTGAAAGCCATTACTTTTGAAATTTTCGTCGTGATGGTGATTTCATTTCTTCCATGGTATCGTCTTGAAATGTCACTCGTCTAGAACCCGTTTCTATGAATTGATAGTCAACCCAATATTTTTAGTTTGTTGTTGATTAAAAGTACTTTCGACTTTCTCTCGTAAAAATTGTTTTGAATTTAACCCTAAAATGAAACTCTATGTATCTGAGGTGGTGATATGATACATTAGAAAATCGGTGCACGATAATTTGATGCAGTAAGACAACATTGAATTCATGAGTTGCATACATTTTGAGGTCCAAATTGGTTGCTCTCATCACAAATTGTGCATTTTTCACACGCGTTTCAGCCCCGTTTATTTCTCGATCATCAATTAAAAAACCCTTTTTCACATAACATCGAGTCCACTCGTCTTAATGGCTATCTAATTGACACAGGGTCTTAAACACCCTTTCATTTAAACAGCGATGAAATTCGTATCAGTCAAGTCGTCAAGCAGTTTGCAATGCAACGCAGCAAAGACCTTCTCACGATGATGAGGGTACCCTCACGAGATATCACGATACAGCCTGAGAAAAGACCGAGTGTATGCCTCCCTATCTTTGGATACGTTCATATCATATGTTCATTCCTTTGTGTTTGATAATATTACGATATATCGATGGGCAATGTATGTGGTTTATTATAGAATTATATAGCTTTTACCACAATGCTTTCATCATAAAGGATGAGTACCGTATGTTTCGGTTGATGTCCCGTATATCATGGTGTAACATCAGTTTAAACTCACGCACCTGAAGTGTTCTGAGTTTTTCGTCTTTTGAGCTTCCGCCGTTAAGGAAATGTTCATTTGTTCAGCTCTCTTGCAGGCGTACACCTATGTATGAAAATCGAAGATAAAATCAATGAGTCCTTCCGTAGTTTCTCTTGTTAAATCCAATCCCACTCTTTAATTGGTAACATCTTGAACATCAATTAGAAATACGTGACTTTTCAATTGATTCTTTAATACGAAGCACTGAAAAATCGAATTGATCGTCTGATGTCGATTCGTTTGCTGTTGTAACAGCTGTTTTCAAGTTATCGATCGAAATCGTGAAACCCCCTTTTTATTTTGTGAATATCATATTTGTATGTGCAGCTTTGCCCATCGCTTATACCATAGAGAATAACTTGGAGGCCAACTTCGTGAAATGAATTTTGATATAAATATATTATTTCATTTTCAATTAAGATTGTATAGGTTGGCCGAAAGCAGCATGTTGTTGAACTCTAGCTTTGCGGACACGAATTCGTTCCAATGTGAACAGTTTTGATTCCGTAAGCGTTTTGAGTTGATGGCTGTATCTCCCTAAACTTAAATTCGGTAAATTATTATATGTTAGACTGTATAATAACCAAATGACAAGAATAGCAAAAATAACAAAACAAGTGATGAAAAACAGCCGCAAAGTTGTTGAACAAACAACGCGAAAATTAAGAGATTCAACCCCTTTTTTGTTCCGAGTTAAGAGGAAAATTGGTCAAAGGGACAATTATCCCAGTAGATCACACATTCAGTCATGCATTCAACTGGCCTCTCAGTGGGGCCACCATAGTTATTTTTGTGCAAAGTTACAGAAAATACACGATGCGCAACTAATTAGTCTACGCTTTACCCTATATACATATTCAACAATGTTCAATATTCAATTTGTTGCTACAGTTCATTGTACTCTTTTGACATTATTTTTGTCATCGTTTTCTACTCAACGCATGGGTTGCATGCTTTTCGGTTTGGTATTTAAGAATCCTCTGCGTCAAATTATTATTCACAAGCAAAGTAGCCCGGTTAAAATAATTATAAACAAACAGGTACGGTGACATTTTTGTTTATGACAATATATATTTATATTTATAAGTAGGTAAAACATGTATGGACGATAATTTGAGCTGGTTTTATAATTTCATCAGTGCAAGTACCAGCATTTTGAAATTAAAATATTCCACATTGCCACAATGTAAGATCGACCTTTAATATCTTCTGGGACTTATTGCAGTTTGACATCAAAGTCGGCTTGCATTGTAATTATCTATAATTTCGTTTGAATGATTTCAAACAAAAAGGGCTTATTACCCCTATTCGTAAAGTTTTAATTTACATGGAAATCACTTTTCTTTCAAAACGCACAACTCGAATTACTTATGATGGTTTTCAGAACATTTGAAATCATACATATGTGCATAATTTAACACTAAAATTAATGGATTGATAATTTAATTTATTGTTTTCATTTAACCCCTCGCGACGTAGGATTGTAATGAATCCGTATAACCCGTGATAAATCTAGTCCCGAACGACTCTATGGTCACCAATATGTTTCCATATGGAATAATCAAAGTAGGTTTGAATGTCTTCAAACAAATTATTGAAGACCTTTGGATGTCTCAATCCAATGTATATTTGTCGCCGCGTTTTATAGTCGGTACATATGCCATAGGAATACTTGGTCCCGAATGCCATTCAAATGCATACAGCTAAAAATCAAATAATAATATTAAAAAATCACACATTGTTAAAGTCCACAACAACTAAGTAGGCCTAGATCTACTATATATTAGTCGATCCGACAATGTGATATTTCGATGCGCTTCGCAAGAGCTAAAGCGAAAAATTGCACTTAACATGTATATTTAAAACCTAAAATAGTTGTCTTGTCGCCCTGTGTTAAAAAGGCTAGTCATAAAATATGTTATTGCAATCGACAAAGATATTTTTACCAGCAGCAGTTACTGGTTCAATGAATTAGGAGAAATTATGAACTTTGTCCGGTGTTCTAAAAACAAGATGTGAGGGTAGATATTCAGAAATAATGTGGCAATTCAATCATGGAAAATAGTATGTTAGCAACATTATGCTAAAATGTTTCTGTTTCTCAAGCCTCCTCGTCAATATTACAAAAAAAAAAACGTAAAAACTTAAGATTACAAGAAAATACAATGGATTGAGGAATCAAATAATAAATTGCAATTGATTTATTTCAAACATATTGTGCAGTTATCATGCAGCATATGCAAACCATGTTTCTTTTGAATACAGTCCCCTATTCTCGAGATGTGATTTTGCCCCATATGGTTCGTGTGACAAACAATATGGTCTGTGCAGCTTTAGCGAACTTTGTCCCCTTACATTTAAATATGTAAAGGTTTTACTTTTTGTGAAAATGTCAAACTACCTCAATTGTCTTTCTCTTAAGAAAACGTTTTGTTTTTCACGCATTGTCGATTATGTTAATCAGCAGGGCTGTTGCTTTGAAGAAGATAGTTTAAAAATGCAATTTGACAATATGCTGAAATAAGATATTATTTACAGTTTTGTTACAACATATGGTATGCCCTCTACATCATGATCGTGTTAATGTAATACGATTCGACAATTATTCCTATATTCCACCATTTAGTCTTTAACAACTTAAATAAAGAGAAAAAGTACTGACAGTTTAGAACCCATAGAACCCTATATGGTACCGTCCAAATAATAAAAATGTAAAAGATAATACTTCTATATAAGGTTATACAAGTTTCAGCATAATCCAAAGCTTTATACATGAGCAATAAATTAAGCCATTTGCCTAAGATAGCAATTATCGATAGACAACGAGTAATGTCCTCACATATATCATTGAGAGACCGACTACTCGAATTATTTTTATACATCAAAACGAATCCGGTAGATTATCAGATTCTTGTCAACGTAATGAGCTATAGACATGATAATAAGAACCCCTAAGTCTCTTTATTATCCGATGCGTAATCGATAGCTGTAGTTTTGATTGGCCCCGTTGATTGAATACAGTGAACGTAGGTTGACAGTTTTTGCAGTTTATAGAAACAGGCTACTCTTTTAAAGTTAATAAGGTGATCATATTGTTCAACTGTAGGCCCGATATTTATCTTAAACAGTCGTTGCTTTGATTTTAAAGAAGCCACTATAAACTTTAGATCTGACCGCTCACTTGTTATCTGAATAATAACAGTGATTATCAATTTGGCGACTACAGTCTTCAGCGTTTATAATTAGTTCGTATACAATTCTATAGCTGTAAATGTCAACGGTTTGTCGGACACCCGAAGTATTCATCTTTTGAAGATTTTAAAAGCCCCTGTGTTTTTTATGATTAAGACTTTGTCGTATGTCGGAAACGTAGCGTATCGAACGCATACGAATATTTAGACATGGGGCACATACGACGTATGATTTGACGATGCAAAGCAAACTGTCAAAGAATGACGCATTAATGACGATGAAAAATGGATCATTTTAGCACTTGTCTACTGGGTATATTTGAAACACAAGCAAATGATGGAATAGGCCATCTAATGAAAGGCCATAAATGGTTTTAAGACAAATGATTTTTTCAAACAAAACAAAACGTTTAGCTCCACCCCATGTAGGAGTCGACTGATATTTAAATCGTAAGCTTAGATAAAAGAAACAGTGCTAACATATGAGAACGTGCACTTCTAGCACATAATTCCTGTGCTAGAAGTGCACAATATGATAACTTTACTTTTTTGAGTGACAATACTCCTGCCTTATCACTCATATCATCGAGTTACAGTAGAACCTCGTTAACTCGAGCACGGTTAACTCGAATTACTCGTTAACTCGAGGTGATTTCGAAGTCCCATCTCTTATAAGTTAGTCTTATAAAACCACGGTTAACTCGAATTCACGGATAACTCGAGGAAAATCTGAAGTCCCGAGGACCTCGAGTTAACGAGGTTCTACTGTATATGGTAGAAGCACTCAAGTGATGAGGGCACTTAGAGGATGAGCAATAGGGATGCCTTGCATTGAAATCTCCGCTTCCCATAAAAAATGAAAATGTTAAATAATGAAAGTTGTATGAACCAACTAAGACAAAGCGCAATTAAACCATGAGTGCAATGCAGAACTATGCATTTTTTCTGAGCGCTAAAGAAAAAATGCTGTGATTCAGACCAATAATATTCCTCAATTTCTCAAGTATTTTATGAGTTGACTTCGAGATAACGTGGTTTTGCTATATGATAATAAATATGAAAGAATTATGATGTGGGCTCGGCCTAATCCTTGACAGTTGTTGAGAAACATGGATTGCATACAAGTCCAGGGATTGAGTTAGTAAGGGTCTGTGATATCTCACGACTTTCAAGTAATAAACCCTCCCTATAATTTGTTGGTGTTATGAATATGATTTCTATGTGAGGAGGGTGATATTAGATATATTAAAGCCGGTTTCATAGATATTATCTTTTTGGTTTTGGTCACACATAATTTGGGGTGGGGGGAGGGGGATTATATGTGTGCACGTTTAATACAAAAACATATTGAAATACAATGTAGTAGCCTTTTGCGAAAAAAGTTATGGATCGGATTTTGTATTGTTTACAGTGCCATGGAAATGCATATTTATGATACGCTTTAACAGATAGACCATTATCTGTGATCAGTACATGCAACTAAAAAATTCACTCCCGTGGAGCAAAATTTTCTGAAAAAGCCTCATCATTATATATTTCATTATAACTTTCTGTCGATAAATGTTTATAACCTAGTTCGATTTTTGTATGTTTTTTTATGACCCAGACAGTAGATACTCTATCAAGGCATGATGAACACACATATACATACCATATAATACATTGTTTATCGTTAATGCTAAGTTCATGTCCTACACTTAAGTGCAACTCGACCAGATGAAATCGGGCCTCTTGAAAATGAACGAAGGGTCTTGATGGTGCTTTTGTGTATTTTTATTTTGGATGTTGGCGAACGGACAATATTTTGTTGCTTCATGCATGTGACAGGATTTAGTTATACTCGGACCAGTAGTTGTGTGTTGGTTTGTGTGATATAGATTCTATGCAGTAGCCAAAACTCAATATGCGTAGGCTAGACCACGTAACGTAGGTTTGACCTGTGTTTTGAATCATATATTGTTGCATATGAAGCAGTGGATAGGAATTGAAAGATTGTTTGTGGCCTGAAACTCGGTTTAAAAACTTACCATAGCAGGGGTGTACCTTAAATCGTATATGCGACCGCTTAGGAACACCCCTGCCGTAGATAAATTTTGAATGTATTCTCTGCACTATCCGTGTTTTTTTTCTGCGAGACATGTTTTAAACAATGATGTTTGAGCCAGGACCCGTTTTAATTTGCTGTCGTCGTGTTTGCTCCCAACAAATCTTTCTCCTATTGTACCACATGGAATTTCTTAAGAAAAATCTCTACCTCCATTGGAGTCAACACACAAATTGAAAAACAAGTGCTTGTTTATTGGGAGGAGGAACCCTGAGAAAAAAAGTGTCGTTCTTTCATGCGAAGAAGGTAGTTTTGTATAAGAACAATGCATATGACAGATAATCTATTAGTAAAGGTGTGTTATCTTTGCAAACTAATATCCCAGTTGACATTTGATGAATGAAAAATGTTCGGGTTTCGTATACATGTAAACACAAACGCGTTCTAATAATATCGTTGGTAACTCAATAAGTAAAAGTTAATTATATTTTTTCTTTTGTATCGTCTACGTGTATGATGTATGTAACCTTCGGGCTATGGGGAAACAGATTTATTAAAATCATTCAATGATGTGTTTGCGTGTTGACGTAGAAATATTAGGCTGTTATGTCGTGAAAAAGGGGTACCATAGTATACATGGCCAAATGCATTACAGTTGTCATATTTTTAAGTTATTCAGGTCAAAGTAGAAATATTTCATTTGCTTAATAAGTTTCGTGGTCCCAATTGGTCGTCTTGTGAAAACCACGCATACATACATTTATATGATTTATAATTTGCTAAGGGTAATTTGTGAAACGTTCTCAGGCCATAATTAAATTTATGTGATCAATTATCAAATTTCAAGCTTGGCCTTAGCTGAAATTATCTTTCTCACAAGGTACACCTTTCGTGCAAAATTACCCTTTCATTTATTGGGGACCCAGTTGTACCAAGAGCTTGAAAGTCAATTAAGCCTGCCAACAACAAATTAAATTTGCCGAGACGGAACAAATTTTCTGTTATCTTATATCCCATATATCACTTCTAAGATAAGTATCGATCGATGCATTTGAACATGGAATTTTACTAAATTTAACACTTTGATTATGGGCGGTTACTTGAACATTCCTCAACGTAAACATTATACCCTCCGCCTAAATTTCTCCAGTCTCTTAAAAAGGGTAGAAATTTCTATGCCTTCAAAATTCTGTATTCTATTCTTGACGTAAAGACAGATGCTTAGTATGAACATATTATTATTTTTGTCATCATGGAGGGTGAACGTTATGATTATAGAAAAAAAAACATAAATATTTATATAATTTTGCATCCACACCCTTTTCCAACCAACCATGCCCTGATTTTATTTTATTATAAGTTGAGGTTGTTTCTACACGTCTGAAAGCAAAGCATCCATGAAATTAAATTTTGATTACTACAGTTTAAAATATTAATCTTCATTTGTTATTAATTTTTCGCATTTAGACTGGATTATTTTATTGAAATCAATATGTTTGCAGTTGACCTTAACCTTTGATCTCAGATTTAAATTTACCTTCAATAGAACACGACACATATGGAGTAAAACATTGTCAAGAAATGGCTGCTATTTTACACAGGTTACTGGCTGATGGTAAGATATTCTTGTTAATCTACAATTAATTCATAAGTTATTTTATGCCATATAAACTTAAAGAAGGAATTTTTTGAGAATTATAATCATATAATTTTTGCATTGTTTTGCATTTAAAATCAATTATTTAATTTAGGCCGTTGATTTCTCAAAGCTGATTATTAATTTCGAATCCAATAATAATTGTTTTTGAATTAATCAGTAATATGTGAAATCCGAATGTTTTAATCAGCATAATATTAAAGAAATAAGTGCCAGGTGCCATGTTTAAGAACAACCTGAAGATTATGTTTACATTTGCATTACATATTTATGAAATCAATCCAAAGCATATTTTAATATTCCATTTTATGTAACCAGGTCATCAATTAAGCGAGCCAGAAGTCATAAAGAATAAGTTGGAACCTGGAATATGGTAAGTTGATTTTGCTGTTCGTCTAATTTCAGATATTCTAAAAATGGTTGCATGGCAATACCCATGAACACTCTATTATAATTACAGTTTACAACTGCAAGATTGATTGGTTTTTATTCAAAACTCAGTAGAGCATTTCACGTATACATGTTCTTGTTGAAACAGATAACAAGTAAAACGCAGTAGTTATGCAGTTAAATTAAGTTTATAAGTTTGTGTGTTATGAATCACATGTCTTGTTTACCCCGACTCTTCTGTATTCGTTATCATTTCCTTGATACAGAGACAAATATAGAAGTTAAAAATAGGGTAAGCAGAAACGTGCGAAATGTTTGGGTGGAACTTGAGACTTTTCTTTGAATGAAGGCAAAGTCTGTATTTTATATCGGGGGTTTAAGAGCCTTGAAATAATGACAGGGTTGAGTGAAATGTGATGACTGTTTCTTATCATATTGAAATATTGCGATTTTAGTTATTTGCTATCTATTCATAGTATTTAATATTCTACGACATTTAGGTCCAAACGTTTTGTACAGGGTTGCAATACGCAAATGTTTACACAATAATTTTTAGCCTTGAAATTTGGGATCAAGGCGAAATTCGCGAGGCAATACGAAGACTAACCGAATATGAATTAAATTGAACATTGAGTGATGTGCAAGTTCGATATTTTGTATCATACAACATTAACCTCGAAGATCTATTACGATATCGATCAAATATGGCTTCATCTGCAAATGTCGTAAGAAACGATACAATTCGGGCGATCGAAATCTATATATAGATTTGGCCGTCTTAGTTTACCTTTCTTCAAATACTTTGGTTCCTTTACACGATAAACAAAGTGAATGTATCAGTCACGAATGATTTAACGTATAATAAATTAATACATAGACAAAGATAGACTTTCCAGATAGATTTTAATGTAAAATGTTGTTAATGGGGTTCAAATATATTCAAATAGCCAAAGGCAGGCTTTTTTATTGTAAATTTGTGCGCCTTTGGCTGTTATATAGAAGTTGCAATAAATAAAACAACCATAAAACTGCCATGAAAATTATTGTAAATAACCATACATGGTCAAAATTGAAATGCGAATAGAATAGTTAAAGACGTTGAAGAATTGACTCATTATTCTTATTTGATTTTGTTTTCAAATTTGATTTATAAGAAGCGTCTACCCTTATATTTTGTGACCTGAAATCTTTAAATAAATATCAAAGGTAGAACATATGAGGGGTGCTTGTCAAACTTTTGACTGTATTTTCTAACTTCTTTGTTATTGAATGTCAACAGGAAACAGTAGGACCTTGGCAATGGTTCGGTCGCACCGTTTGCATTTCAGGCCGTGAGATGTTGACACCTCAACAATGACTTTTCAAATCGTGACCTACTTGAAATATATCATTTCGAAATCAATGAATCAAAACATGAAAAATGAAAGAAAGATACGTGTCTAATGAGAAAAAAAGAAAGAAAGATACGCGTCTGTCGCAAAGGAAAATGTAAACGGTTTCAAGAATCACACGTATTGCGATAACAGTCAATTACTGTAGTATCTCTTGACATTTTCATGGGCATACTCCCTGCAATCAAATTTCTTAGTTTGTGATTTGCGATGGAATTTCAATTATAACCATTTCTGATAGTTGTGAAATGAAAACTTATACAAATGTATTCTCAAGTATAAGTTAGATATCAGATTTGTGGACAACTATAAATTATGTTGCATCTGAATATTAGTTTATTGCCTTAAAGTTATGTCCAATCGTTCAGTGATTCATTGTGTCTAATGCGCAATAAAAATCGACTACTTTATTATAAAATGAAAACAATAATATATTAAATTAACATTACTTCTCAATTTACTTACCGGTATGTGGTATTTATAGCTTTAGAGTGCACGTCGTATATAACTTTCAGTTTGTTTTGATACACTATAAACTTCAAGCACCCTCGATATAATGCCACTTTGCAAACATACAGATTTTCTATTAATATTAACATTCTTTCTAGGGACGGGGTAATTTTTTCAGCAAGATCAAAGATAAAAAAGAAACAACTTCTAACAATATAAGCTGTCGAATATGTACACCATAATTTTCTACGAACCCATTAACATTCAAAAGCTACTTTGACGTCATTTTCGAAGGCTTTAAAAATGTTGTTGAAAATATATTTTGACAGAGGGGTTAATTTGAAAGAGAAAAATGATAAAAAGGGGTTTTCGATAAAATGGGTGTTACGTGTACACCTCTGTCTGTTCGGGTTGCCATTATTTGGGGTGTAAATACACTTTGTAGAACTATTAAAACAGCCCTTATGCTTTCGTCATAAATGTGGTTTTTGAAACAGAATATACGGTTCGTGAATCACAATGTGAAGAACTATCGATTTGTGTTAGTTTCTTCAAAGGAAATGCGCCCACTAAAATTTTAGATGGATTTTAGTGTCTCGAACTGCCATAAACAGCTGTTTATGACAAAATGACAAAGAGGTTCATATAGACAACAATGCATACAGGCATACTCGGGTTTTATTAGAATACATGAATGTGGTAACTATGGGCAAGTCATAATTCTTATACACCATTCATAACCTGATATACATTGTGAAGTCAACGCAAGTTTATTGCATCCGCGAGGGCAAAATGAAGTAAACTTAATATATTTGGCCCGACACAATGTTTCGTTCGCTTTTCGACCAATTGAATGCGGGACTATTGAATAAAACAATTTATATCTTCATGGACAAGTCTGTTACTGATATTATTATACGAAGCGGGCATTTTCTATACAACTTTACCCAAAACGCGAAGCAAACATATTTTCTCTCGGGCGATTTACGTACCCTTATTTGCACAACTTCTGGTCTAAGATTTAATGCCCTCCGTTTTATGACTGCCCCGGTTAATACTTGTTACAATGGAGAAGATGACCAAAATATCGCCGGTGTAATCAGATTTTTACCTTGCGGACATTCGTGTCAATTTTCTGGGTTTTGACACTATATGCGGTGTGACGATTTGTATATAGTCAGCTGTTGCCTTTAGCTACAATGGGTCGTTCTCGGTGAAAGCAACCGTTTGTTGTTATGATATGGCATTGAGTCGTTACACCGACCTAATAATAGCATTGTATCGGTATACCGACCTAATAATAACCAAGCCCCTTCTCGAAAAAAGGACAACCGATTGTGGTGGCGATATGATATTGTATCTTTGTGCCGATCTAATAACGACTTCTACCATATCCCCCACCCTCCGTACCTCACCCCGTAAAAGCAACCACTTTCAATTTGGTGATGATATGATATTATATCTTCATGTCGATCTCTGGCGACCAACCCCCGTCCAGGTAAAAGCAACCACTTTGTATTTGGCGATGACATGATATATCTTTCTGCCGATCTAATAATTGACCGACGCCCCCCCCCCCTCACATGATAATATCACCCCGTCTTCACATAGACCTTCGGCTCGTTCGTCATGGCCGCAGATGGCACCGAGCGAACACACGGTGTTGTCGTCGCAGAATGTGAGATACACAAAATGCAATCGCCGCTGTTGCCAGTGTAGAACGGAATCTATGTCGATTTGGGTGAATTATCACAATCTTGAGGATATATCCGCGGTGTTAAGCAACTGGCTAGTCAGAATGATAGTTGAACTTTCTTTCAATTACGATGGCATTTTGTTCAATATGAGATTCTTTTGAAATCACCAAAGTATATTTTTAACATATGCCATGGGACGGAATACGATCAAAATTATCATGGACGACCTTGGCACCGTGTGATACATACAAGTATGAAAGCCCCAACACAATTTTCACATGCAAACGTTTTTCAACGCCGAAGAGTATGCTTTATGAAAACGAAGTTCTGTCCAACATGGAATCCGTCGATTTAATTTCTTCTCTCTGATATCGATTCACCATTTCCTAGAGCTGTGATGATGATCAACAGAGATAAAAGTTGTGGAAATTGATGTTTGACCGTGCGTTATTGAAAACTCGATGGCTGGCGTGTTATTGAAAACGCGACAGCTGTGCTAGCGATGTGACGGCTGATACATTGGCGAGATATCGATGTAATTTCGTCCCCACGACTGTCTAAATAAACGGCCTGGGGTGGTTGTGATAAAAACGCCGTCAGATTATTAATAATAACACGTATTAGAATGGGTGAAATCACAAAAATGAAACGTCGAGTAAAGTCATTTAACGACCCACGGGGGCTTTTGTTGTCCACGAATCGATCCTAGCTGCCACAGGTGTGTTTAAGGAGAAGGGGGTTTTGATCGTCGTGCAGTTTAACACCCCCCCCCCCTAATATAACTTGATA
>LQRL01124095.1:0-14275 GCA_001703475.1 Hydroides elegans
AACAGAAATTTTCACAAAGTTATTTATTCGACAAAAATGTTAGTTATTTCTTAATGTTTTCAAATTATTTTTCAAAGTTGACTCAGGTAGTAATAACGCATATATGAAATATTGGAATACTATCTAGAATCAATTGAAAAGCACAAAAGAAATATGTTTAAACAATGAAATTTGCGCATTTTCCAATCATCTCTAAATAACATTCTAATAAACATTTTGTTTTATATATTATGTTATTCATACATTTTACAACCAATTCAAGTTCAATGACAGATATGGAAATTATATTTGTATATTTTGTTAACTGGTCGATGTCCGCATTCTAACACAATTCAGCCCTGCAAAAGGGCCGTTTTCAGTGCTGCAACGAAACATTATTATATTTATTATTATATACTAATATTTTTATCTTGAATATGAGAACATTTGTCAAACACGAGGAGGCCACAACCTCACCAAATCCGAGCAGTATGATCTTTTGGGGAATTTATCCGTGGATGCTTCAAACCATCATCATCTTCGGAAGCTACGGAAATCTGCTATCGGAGTGACTGCATAATTGTGAAATATCTCCCGGAAGAATGTTAATTATTGTATATACATCCTAGCAAAAATGTCCATTTATATGCCAATTAAAGAAATGTGTTTACTACATAGTCAAGGTGCATCACTTGACGAAATGATAAGGAAGGGCTATGATTCATTCAAGGGCTATGATTTTTCTGTGTATTGAACCCGGACTATTGTCCGAAAGCACTTCCGAAATAAAATATTCACGATAAAATAATATAAACATGAATAAATGTTTTAGCTCATTAATCCCACATGACTTTTTATCCAAGATGATTTATTTCCACCCCTTGTCAATATAATCAACAATATTATATTATCGCCCACTATGACATTGCAGAAAAAAACACTTTTTTTTTCATTAACGGTTTTTTTTCATGTCATACAGGGGATACGATATTAAGAATATTGTATGTTTAATTAAACTCAGGGGTCAAATTATATGCACACAGCCTTCGGTATTGAAACAATTTACAATATTGAAACTCCACAAGGTTTTCCCATTATAAATTCAACAAATTAACTTATCATGATTATATGCGAAGGTTTTACTCTTTCTCTATATCTCTTCCAAACTGCATTTGATATACCTTTTATATATGTGATATATATCTATAGAGCAGCTTGCTTTGTAATCATTATAAAATATATATCTAGAATCCCTTTTTAGAAAAGAAAAATTCCAGAACTCTCACCACATTTTCTATTATCACCCACTAAGAAACGTGTGATCGTCTGGTAATCGAATTTACAGCTTACAATTTTCAAATATTATATTCCCATGAGTTATGTTAGTATGATATCTCCAAATCAAATAAACAGTACAAAACAATTCATAATAATATACCAATCGCGTTGTTTAGCGGGCGTTAATGATATTTGAGGCCCGATGTTTTTTGAAGCCCGCACTTTATCATTTGAAGCCCGCAACATATAAGTTGAGGCCCGAGCTTGCGAGGATCTCAAATGTTATGCGAGGGATTCAATGATAAAAAGGGATTCACGTGAAAACTGAGGGCCTCAAATATCTTTAACGCCGCTAAAACCCCGCTAAAACAATGTGATTACTATTATTATTGATATGAGAGGAACACACATTTTCTCCGACTTTAGTAACGCCACCGTTTCTTTTTAAAATAAATTGCTCAACTTTTAAATATACAATTGTTTTTCTTTTAAATAATCTATTTCTATTAATTATTCGCTTAACTAAAATAAATAAAAACGAAATAAATGAACATGACAAAAACTCATTACATCCTATAATACAAATCGTAAGTTTATCCTTTTTTCAATTAAATATTACTTCATTGATGCGTAATAATTATTGCTCCATCTTATACGAGTACTAACTGACATCTCATTAACATAATACTGTTTGATCGGTTATTGATTTTTCTTTTATAAGTGTTATTTGAAACCCATTGATACAACAGTGTCCCAATGACCTAGGGGTTAAGGTGCTGTACAGTGCCATAGTAGCTTTTGCAACCCAGGTTCGATTCCATTATTGCGACTTTACAAATGTTCATTCTATATTGCGTTTTGCCATGTGTTTTTAATTTCAGATTATCATATTTGATGTTCAAGTTTATTGTTGAGCTAATTTATATACATTACTGTCGAATTCGCCTTTATATAGTAAAATTACATCATTTTAATGATTGACATGTTTTTTGAAACCATTTAGCGTGCCGTTTTCATTTGAAACGCAATTTAGCATTTACATGTACATTTACATGTGCATGTGCATTTACATTTACATTTACATTGAAACCCGCTACTTTAATTGGAAGCCCGCAAACAATTGAAAATCGCCATTAAAATTAATATTAACATACCACAGTACCTCGCAAATTAATAATGTATCTATTCGTATACGTATATTGTATACGAAAGGATTTTCAAATGCATATATGGTACACGGAAATGAATTTCTTGTATACCTATATTGTACACAAATCAGTGATAAAGGTTGGCTATTATGGTGCTTCTTTGAGCGTGGGTGATAAAATGTACACGAATCCTAAAACCTGTTTCATTGTCATTGTATCCAATAGATTGAAGAAGCCAGGTTCAAATAAATATATAGGCTAATATAAGTAATGATTGTTGAAAATAGAAAATAACTTTATACTTTGAATCAATTTTTTAAAAATGTACAAATAACCATCGTCTATGTGTCAATGATCTGTATAAGAATTGGATGATTAATCGAAATCTCAATTTAATAGACCTTATATTGTAGAATTTAAGCTACTAAATATAAACCTGGTACATAAAGAGTTGCTCATTGTGTCCTTGACGTGGATAACAATTCAACATTATGGCTTTACCTAATTGTTTTATCATTTTCATCATTTTCGTGGAACTAATTGTGTTTTGTTCTAAAATATAGTGAAAGAATAAAGTGCAGTAAAAACTAAATCCACATAAAATCCACACTAAATACGAGAACGTTATAGACTGAATTACCTACAATATTAAATTAACTTCTATGAGTTTCTAAGTCCTATAAATCCCGCTCATTACCTGGAAGAGTGCATAATGATCCATTTTCATTGCTGAATCATGACAAATATTTTTTTTGTGATATATTTAGATTAAATTAAAACCCACACTCAGCAGTTTTGGTGGCATTCTCTGTTGCCGGCTCCATCAGCCTTGGAGCATCATAGAGCAAAACATTTTAATCTTCAGATATCCAACGATTCAATAAACGGTGGTTTGAACTTAATAGATACGTGCCGCAGTATTTTTATAGGTACTCTGATGTGAGTGATTTATACTAAAGCTTTGATGATACTAATAAAAACCACTTAAAGGTATATGAAAATAGATATGATTCAAAGCGGCTATGATTCAAAATACTAATATATTTATAATTAATACTATATACTATTGGTGTTTTGCATAGCTGATTCATTATACTTATTTTCGAAAAATAAGAAAAGAAACATTCGTCAGTTCAATACGCCAAATTGGTTTAATATTATACACAAATTTGAAGATCAACAAAGCACGGTTCCTTCATGCTAGCACTTTAAATTGATATAAAAATAAACAAGGAATTAAATTTTATAGTGTGCATTACCTCTTTTGGCATTGACCAAAGCGGATCATAGATGCCATGTCGTATCGATTTTATGTGTTACTGTATTTGGACTAACGGTATCCTATGTAATTTTCTTAGGAGCCCATGTCAAATCTAAGTATTTGAAGAAGGCGGATTAGGTCGATTACGAACTATAATGTCCAGGATGTGCTAAATTGCAGATAAATACAGTAAAAATGTTTGCCTATATACTACCTCAACATCACTGTCAGCAATAAACCTAATATTTGCCCCGTGAGACCAAACGTTATCTGGCTGGACTGTCAATTTCCTTTCGCACACGCGCGGCACCACCCATGGTGATAAAATGCTATCATAATATTGTTGTGCTGTCACAGACCCGTTTACAAAAGAAGGCTTAATTGAAATCCAAACGCGATTTCATCCCACACCATGAATCTTTTTTCGCTTTATCCATTACGTTTCCGCACTAATTTAACTTTTAATAGTTCGTCCGCTTTGATGCTTCGTTCGAACCTCGTACATAATTGAAATCGAGGCACAATCCGCGATTTGATGCAAAGCAATGTTCCAGACTAGTGATCTCCAATGGGTATAAACCATGTCCTGATCGATTTCTTGTGCAATGGTTCGCGTTCGGCATTCCGAGATGTGCTGTTAGACTACATATAAAGTCGCATGGTGCGATGACGGACTGTTTGAGCCCTGCAACGGTTGAAGTTGATGGGTGATATCTCACTCGTAGATGCGAGCGGAAGATGAAACGACTCTCCCCAACAACAGTTAGACGTGGCCTAACGCTACGTAGATCACCATTCGTTGATCCTGTTTCGCCTAATCGTGTCTGTAGGTGCCAAATTGTCCTGTCCACAGCCTTGTCCTATCAAATTGACTGCCGATTGGAAAAAACATTTTAAAATTTTCTTAAGGGTTGTTCACTATATATGCAAAATTCATTTAAGATTTTTCGATAGATCAAATCATAGTGTGAGACACATCGATTCCAAAGAAATGGAATAGCAAGGCGATGATATAATAAAACGATATTATAAAAATATTATAAAACGACATCACCCAATTCCATTTAAATTGGTTGATGAAGTTTTCTAGTGCATTCGCTCTTATATGGCATACCCTGAAATAAATCAATTGATGGCCCAATCAGGTCTTATATGTTATACAATTTTCTGGAACCTTGTTTGATTATATTTGTTTCGCTGTTGCCACAGTTATAAGTCTATATCAGTAATTTCTATATGTACTTTGTCAAAATGCAAGTGCATATTGTGTGAATTTAGATGTGTACTCATATGTTAGGAATCGTATTTTTTGTTCTCTTTCTTATTCTTGTTTCATGAGGCATAGGGAGCAATAAGTTTACCATTAGGCAAATATGCTCTGCGTCTTTGCATTACACCTGCTTCCTGCGTATCGTTTTATTCAGAAAACGATAAAGAACAAAATAAATGGATCATTATATAAATACGGTGTTTTATACATCGTCTCAACTAAAAATACCAATATGTGTGCGTTTTACTCCCACTTTGCTATTTCTGAACGTAACGCACTCTAAAATGTCGACGTCCTTCTTTAGAGTGTCGGGATATTATTAGACGCAAGCACTAACTTCGGATCACAACTGGATTATTAATTGGCATACCAGAAGGAGATGTGTCGCGAGCAATACGAGTTTGTTTCAGTCTTGATTATGAGTAGGATGGAACAAAGGGTGTCTGAGCCAATGCGTGCAATATACGTCAATTAAAAGGGCAATAAAGTAATATTTAAGTATTTGATGATGGGGTATGCGGTCAATTCAACGTTATCTAACGTTGGAATGGCAGTTGCTTTGTAGGTTATACACGAAGACTTGCTGACGTCATTTTCCACTTAAGCGTTGTTTTATTATAAGCGTATTATATTATTTGTTATTATTATTTACAAACAAACATGGACGTAATGACGCAGTCTCTTCTAATGCCCTTGCTAAGTCTCAGTGTTTGTACATGTTCATCCCGCGTTGCGTCTCTCCTAATCGTTCGGATGACGCTCATTGCTGCAAGGAATGCATTTATAGATCCTACCGTATTCAGGCGATTAAAGTCAATTTAGCATATCATAACATTAATAGCACTATTACTAAATTTTATAACCAATATATTATTCATTAAGTCACAATGACGAGTGCTAGTGGCTAAGTAGAATAAATAATGCTAGGAAACTCATAATTGGTCTCATATATGCCTGTCGTTAAGCGGCCATTATCATATGAGCAAATTAATATATTGTTCTCATGCCTGGAATGTTGAAATGAATTGGTATAGATTGTTTCGTTATTAAACCTGCAGTTCTTATCTATGTTTTTCGTATATTTTATTTTGACTGTTCTTTCAAGGATCGAGCCCCAAAAACTCAAGAACCCCAACCGAACCATGACAGAGTCTAGTCTAGCAGCATCCGAGGTTTTGGTGCACTAGATTAGGAGCATTGATATACGAGTTGTCGCATAAAATAAGATTGCGATCCCCCTTCCACACAATGAATCAATCAAAAAACAATATCGGGTGCTTTAACATGACATCCAAAGTGGATCACTTGTATGAATTTAGACATAATTGTGACTTCATAGACCAACTCTGCATGCTTCGTGATGTAAACATTGTAGGTTTATTGGAATTTTTGCTTTATTGTAAATCATTGCACAAGGTCTTATTGTTTAATCTCAAGTCAAAGAACAAGTTTATGATAGCATTAAGTCCTCGGTTATTTAACTTAATGATTTTCACTAATTATTTTATATGATATAGGTTCATATTGTTCATCATTTAACACAAATGATCACATATCTCATTATAGATATATATTCACTGAATAATATAGCATTATAAAATAAACAATGGCTTCTTTAGATGTGTATTATTAAATATGCTGTAAAGATATCGTAAACCGTTATAATACAATTAGTGGTAAAATCACATATAATCCAAAGTCAAGCAAGGTTCGAATTGTGTAATGTGTGGGTTTGGATTGGACACCAAGAAATGCGTAACACTATGACGTGGGTTCTTAACATATAGTGATATAATATGTCATTTATACATTTTAATGAATAGCGCCAAGACGGATGTCCATTTGTCTAGGGTCTCATCAAAGAACAAAGCGAAACACGTCCTGCTGAGATTCAAATATGGAGAAATAGCTATAATTACTGTAATATCTATACATATCTTAGCTAATTATCGGGGGTGATTTTATATGATGACTATACGTCAATGAAACACCGGCGTAATCTTAGGTTGTTGAACTATAATTGTTGAATGTGATACAAACGTTAGATGACGCACAGTTGTATGTCGTCATATACATTTCTCACATCCGTGTCCTAGCCTATGTACAATTAAAACATACAATAAATGATTCCATAGGAAATCTAAAAATCAACATGTTCATATTAGCAAAATTGTTGCTTATTGAATATATGTGATTTGATATATTGATAAACATTGTACATTAATTTGTATATGCACCTTTCGCATAATTATTCGATAAAGACAACACCATAACGTAAAGTAGTAACACATATTCAACTACTTTGATATCGTGACCAACATTATTGTTGATCAAAAGGCCAATTGACAAAGGTCAATTCGACCATTTATTCAAAACACACATGTGTCCCTATCGTCATCTTCACATAATTCTACTCGTGTGACTTTAGCAATATCTATCAACGCGTGGATAATACTCATACTGCTCGATCACAACCAATTTGTTACATAATTATTATTACATTTGCATTAAATAATTATTACCAAATGGCCGCATATGACATTGTAGTGTATATTTATCATTAAGTTTTCCGTTGCATTCACGAAATATGAATTATGTGATGATTTTGCATTTAAATGACATATATATCGATTGTGACAGCATAAAACAAATCGTGATTACCATATAGCTACACAATTTCAAAAGGTTTTAAAAACTTAAAAAAGCGCTCACTTTTTTTCAAGGCATAACGCAAAAGGCCTATATTTTGATAAAATCCAAAGGCAATACCCGCTTAATTAAACAAATTCGACCATGATCATTGCATTGAAAAATAGTTTGCTTTACATCATTGCTTCTAAAAAGCATCTGTAACCTGTCAATGAGGGAGATGTGTGTTTTTCACTCAATCACTCGGCTACCGGCGGAAACTAATTTGGCGGCTGAAAAACCACCAGGCGTGTTAAAATCGCCATAGAATGTATTCACCAATTTTCATACGTTTTCCCAGTGCATTCACGAATTCTATCACTCCCTTCTGGCTATGGCCACTAATAGCTATTCATCACAATCTGTCTATTGTCATTTTGGGGGCAAACGCGTAATCATTACCTTTCCAAAATACAACGAAGCGTCAACGGGCGTTAACGTGCGTTCTGCTCAATGACGCTTATTCAGTTGGCGGTGGGTTGCTGAAAAAAGGTAGGCATGTACTTAAACATGTTTCTCTCCCTTATTAAGTTGCTTTAAAATAAAATTGTTTTGACAAATAATTTGATTACTGATATTTGAATTGAGCTTGTGTAGAAAATATGCATGTTAGTGAATTACATAACTCCTCCGTCGCATCGAGATAAAACAATCCAAACTTCCATTTCGTCATGAATAGTATGTAGCAATTTAAAGTATGAGGTGCCGTATAAGGCGAGTAAAATAAATGATGAATAACTTATACTATGAACTGGTTTCCAATGATTTGCACTTTATTCAGAAAATAATTAAGGATTAGAAATACTCATTTTCACTTCAACTTAGCCTTTTTTTAGACTAATTTGACATGTTGTTATTTATTTCGTATGTTTGTGTATGTAAGTTAGACACGTTACATTTAGCTTTCCACGCAATTTCATCTTTCCGGTAGGGAGTAATGGAATGAAATAATATCTGACTGCATAGCTTTGCTCCATGCCAAACATAAACGTTACCACTCAACAATTAAAGATGCCTTTTAGATCCAAATAGGCAATCCATTAACATTGCAATTGCAATGACAGCTGGGATAAAAGAGTTGATTTAAGCTTAATAAGTGCAATGATTCAGTTTGCTATGTGATATATCGCCATTGCAATTGTCCTGCCCATTGCAGCCCCATTAATGAAGGAGAGGTTCCGTTTAGTGTTAAATTTATGAATCGCAGCATAAAATAGTGACAGTTAAAGTGACGATTGTCTATATAGATAACCTTTTCTGATCAATTGTTTGGCGCTTTGATATATGATAATGTGTCCGAGTTCAGTAAGGCCCACGTTTCGCTTTGTGCAAGCCATATATCATATTAACAACAGCATAAACCTTTATAAATAAAATACATATGATAACGTTTTTTCTTGTGGAATGTATAACAAAAAATATATAAGTTAACTTATTCCAAAAGATCTCTGTTAAAATATTTTTCAAATAAAGTAAGGATACATTTAGCATTACTCTCAGAATTTTTTAGAAGGAAACTATTTTGCGTCAGTTCTGTGGTTTATTGTTGCTTCGAATATCGAGAATTGTATTTTTCTTTCGCAAAAGGACAAATGCCAATCGTGCTGATTTAAAAGACAAATTACTATTATAAATCTTTTAAAGATAAAAACCTTCTCCCGCTTAACTGCTATGCATGTTTGGGAAATGTTATCTTATTACAGTGTTCAATCTAGAATCCGCTATATAAGTGTCGCTTTTACGCACCGATAAACTCGCTGATTCCTCCCGCAAAGATTGCTATGTCCTAAAACCAATGCAAATTCACAAAACAAGAGTAATAAACGAGGATCTTTTTAACACCCAGAAAAAATGTATAAGTAGACTCTATAAGGATTTCGCTTTTTGTAATATGTTTCAAGTGACAAACGTTTAATAATTTAAGGGAGCGCACCTGTGCCTTATAGACGCTAGTTTGTTTGTGAGTTTATAATTTATTGCCGTACATTGCAGTTCTATCTTTAAAATTAATAATAATAAATATTGACACAGAGCGCAATTTCACACTAATTTCAAATGGTGAACGCATTGCATCAACTTGATGTTGGTCAATTATGACTATTTGGATATTCATTTTATGTTATTTTTCTGGATTATAATAGTATAAAAAATATTCATGATGTCATAAACTAGCCAGTTAAAGTGACGATATTTCAATCAATGAAAATGTAAAAAGATTCATATATAAATATATTGCAAAAAATCGTCATATAAAAACATGTTATCGAAAGAATGCCTCTTAACAGTACTAAGCCCTAAAAAGAGTAAAAGTCAAGGTTTTATCACATCGGTTTTAATACTCAAATGAACCCACGCACTTGTTTTAGGAACCAGCGTAAGGACATGGTTACACTATCTGAATTATCTATATTGCTTATCTTTCGTTTCGATTGATAACGCCGTTTTGACAAATAAAATGCAAAATAATAAATATATTTATTGAATTCTATATAGGAAACTGTAAATGTTGTTTGTTTCGATATGGATTGTTCCGATGAAGTTTGGACACTTTGGCCCCTACCACTTCGGCCCCTACCACTTCGGCCACTACCACTTCGGCCTCGATTGGACACTTAGGCCCTTTTTGAAAAAGACACTTCGGCCCCTCGTCAAGACACTTCGGCCCCTCGTAAAAAACACTTCGGCCCCTAGCAGGAAACACTTCGGCCCCTTTCAAAAGACACTTCGGCCCCTCGCAAAAGACACTTCGGCCTCTAAAATTTTACACCTTCCAATTCAGCCCTTTCATATAATATGAATAAAAGAACAGTATTTAAATCAGTCTCATGCCACAAAATCAAATTCTAATGAATTATGAACAATTTAAGATCCAAATTATCATATTCCAACTAGCCCAAGCTCATTTTCTTTTTTTTTTTTTTTGAAGAGTCTAAGTAAAACAGTAAAATATGTTTCCCACATTTGACATCTTATGCATTTCTTAAAGAATAGTATTAAATTTGATGATTTATAGATATTTTTTTCAAGGGACCGAAGTGGTATGGGCCGAAGAAGTAGGGGCCGATGTGTCTTTTAGAAGGGGCCGAAGTGTCTTTTGCGAGGGGCCGAAGTGTCTTTTACTAGGGGCCGAAGTGTCTTTTCACGAGGGGCCGAAGTGTCTTGACGAGGGGCCGAAGTGTCGTCATCATCGATTGATTAAAACCCGATTATTATTATTATTATAAGTGTCTTTTCGAAAAGGGGCCGAAGGGGCCGAAGGGGCCGAAGTGGTAGGGGCCGAAGTGTCCAATCCCCGTTTAGATTATATGTTGATAAGTCCCTTGAAAGGATTCTTCATAACTTTGATGGAAGTTTGTAAAAACTTTAGATATCATTCATAATAAGTTTCTCTTGTAAATCACATATACCATACAGTGAATATTATTTTATGCACTGTCATCAATAATTATTCGTCCAATAATTACACATTGCATGCAATACTTCATAAGACGGCATCAAATATCATGGTCAAGCACCACTTTGCTCATCGCATTTATTTCAACAGGTTTTTGCCAAATATATTTCAAGTATGGCACCACTATGCGCAAATTCACTTACTGGTTCCCTATTGAACTCAGGTGCGCACTCGATTTTTGGAGGATTTGGACAAAATGATGACGATGACGACGCAAGAAATGCGATTCGCGCTTCTCTCTCACGCAAGGACCCTTCATTAGCCAGGGCACATGGATGGCTGTTTACGTCTGTGCGAAAGGCCATTTATAGTTGCGTGAGTGCGAGTGAAACAAAACTATAGTGCAGGGTGCTTTGATGCGGGATTAAGGAAGCGTGCCTAATCGTTCCTGTCTTTCGTTTGATAGGTGAATTAATACTGGCGATGTATCGGGATGGTATTGTTATGAATCCGATTGTGCAACAATCGGAGGTATAATGGGGTTAAAAGAAACTCTTTTGCCCTCAGCTGTCTCTTAGAATATGTGGTTTATATATCTAGATGATTTTTTGGATAAATTATTTGTATATATTTATGATACTTTATCAATAAAAGTATGCGACCAAAAATATATGATTTAAACGGATGACTTATCACACCAAATTGAATGAGCAAAATCTAGTCCAAAGTTAGCCCTTAGTCAGGAAAAGCGATCGAACCTTATAGTCTGGATTGACAATAGATCAATGTATAAAAATACCTTTTGTGACCAGCAAATATAAAAAAGAACAAATACAAACATTTACATGTATATCCGCTATTTTTAGTGGTCTTTCATCCATGGCGTATGGAGATCCATGACTTAGTTGTACGTTAGATGATCAAAGAAAGCCTAACGATTGGCTTTTATTGGTAAACCATCTAAAGGCGAACCCTCATGAATCGTACACTTGCTCCGCGTTATGGGCATCTGTAGCGTTTTCGTTTTGCAACGTCGGAAAAAAACTATGCATATATGTTGATGTCGCATTATTTTGATATTGTTACTAACTCACTCACTCACTCACTCACTTACACACACATATCTCGACATCATTGAGCTTCATTTTGAAATGCTACTCTCGACTCGATATCAAACTTTATCCGGAAAAGCTAGTCAAAGCGCTGGATATAGTGGGCATGGCCGTCTATATACTTTATATTAATAGAGAATTTCATAAAGGTCAAGGGTGTATATTTTCACGACATTTTAAAAGGTGTGTTGAATATTGTAGAACCCTGAGTTCTATCTGATATCAAGATCAGGGCATTGATTCAAGCCAACACGTAGAACCAGTCAGCTGACATTTATCTAGAGCAAATTAGTAGGGTTTAAAACCCTTCGTTAATGACAAATTTATGCGTAGACTTCTATGCTAATCTCGCAAAAGCACGGACATCTGAATCATTTGACGGATGTTTAAGTTCATATGATTCAAATAATAAAGAAACTATATTTGATATGACCCTTAATTATGTGAATTTACCGTTTAAATAATTTCAATCATTTTCATATGTTTGATACAGCACAAATGCTCAACTCAGTTTCTATTTTCTAAATTTTGCATGTAATGCTAACAATACCTCGTATGCAAAAATGGTTCGGTATGTATAAAGCTCAGAAAATGCTCATCTAGTGCCTTAATCAAGGTAAAAAAAACACGCAATATTTGCATCAGATACTATTAGAGCATGGACCATGCAATGAGTATTGTCCTTTCACTTTAGTTTTCATGAAGATAACAATGGCTATCCGCCTTTGTTTATTATCAGCCCTTTGTATGTTTTGTTCCAGAATGACATAGTTCACGATGACTTTTGATTACCTCAGTTCGGACTAAGCTCCATCGCATTATTGCACAATGCTACCCTATATATTCATTTATTTGACGGAGCAGTGCTATGCTGAATAAATATTGCAATTTCGTTTATATACTTCCTTCCTTTCGCATTTCTTTAATGCAAAGAGCTTAATCTTTGAATGTATATTCGTCCCACATCTTCGCTGCCTAACAGCGATATTTTCCTTAAAACGTGTTATGACTCACACGGGTATAATTTCTTCTAAATATTTGTGACTGGGGCTTCATACTTTGTCATTCAAAAAGTCAACCCGCCCTGAAAAATCATAGATCAGGAGCAAAACTCAACACAAGCCTTGAATAGACGTAATGAGTTCATGGTAGAGTTGAAGAGACGTTGTTTTGTTATCTATAAAACAAAGTGGCCCTTTTTTATTCTTCGCTCAAACTCATCGACTTCTATAGACTTATGAATTCACTCATGGTATCACAAACCAACTGCAGTCGTGCAACATCTTTTACAAAATGGGTTGCAAAACCGCCCAATTCCACCCTGTATCTACATAAAAAAGCATGCTTGATTAATGAATAGTATTTGTTTGCAGTGTTAGTGGATATACTTCAATGGACAACAGCTCTAATCCAGTACATATTATTATATGCTTGATTTTTCCTAATTTGCTGTAAGCGAAGACCTTTGAACTTTTCTTTTGTTATGAAGAATTGTAAATTCTACACTCAACATTTTAAAATGGTTTTGATAATAAACTATTTTCTGTTTAGCTTAGTTTTTGGCCAAAGTTATTTCTAAAACACAGACGTTTATGTCATTAAGCTTGTTTTGTAAATCAATCAAACCAAAATTCAAAAATAATCGTTTTACCACGTATCCCACATACTGGTTTTCCAAAGAATTATTTTTCACATTCCACTCTCGACATTTTGTTATACATGTATCTAACGTTAGATTTAAATTTATTTAGTGTTTAACTTAGTTTTTAACCAAATTTGTTTTTAAAACGCTGACTTCTAAGCCAATTGACTAAAGCTGGTTTTGATAATCAAACTATTTTTAATTTAAGATAATCGTTTTGACAAGGTAATGGTGCGTTCAGCGGGACTTCGCTTCTGCGGAATTCAAATTGGTATAAAACATAGTAATTCCTGTGGAATTAATACCGCTGGGATTACTAGGTTTTATACCAATTTTAATTCTACAGACGCAGACGCAAAGTCCCCATGAACGCACCATAACTGTGAAACCAGTATTCCGGTTTCAACGAAATATTTTTTTCACAACCACAAAGTGAAAAATCGGTGAGGGGCAGAAAACAAGGGATGACTACGTGAGTTTTTGAAGGGAGGGGGGGGGGGGGG